>JAJJLH010002066.1:0-58153 GCA_023806865.1 Isotricha sp. YL-2021a
AATCTCTGTTTACTATAGATTTCATATTTTTAATTAATTGAATAAATTATTTCATTTAAATTTTTAAAAATTAGAATTTGATGATTAAATTCAAATTATATTAAAACAATAAAATAATCAAGTATGTTTATATGTTTTGAGATTTTAAATATATAAATCATTGAATTTACTATATAATACATTTAATTTATAATTAAAAAAATATATAATAATAAATTAATATATTTCTATAATATTATAAATTCAAAATATTTAAAATTTTAAATTAAATTTAAAAGTAAATGAAAGGTTCACATAGAAGAATAAAAACAGAAAAAGATATGAAATCTATAGTAAACAGAGATTCATTTAAAGAATTAATTAAACAAAATAATTCATTAAACAAAAATTTAAGTAAATTAAATGAAAATTATTATTCAAATATGAAATCAATTTTTGATTCAGATGAAAACAAATTTAGAGTAATATCATTTATAAACAAATTAAGACAAAAAGACATTTTATCAAAACAAAAAAGTGTTTCACCAAATACAAAAGATTTAGAAATGATAAAATTAAATGAAAAATTATCAACAAATAAAAATAAATATAATAATAATTATACAGTAACAAATAATAATTATATTGTTTTAAAAAAGAGATATTTACAAAAAAGTTATGAAGAAAATAAACAAAATTATTTAATTAATGATGAATATCAAATTCAAAAAAAATTACAATGTTTAAAAAATAAATTTTATCAAATTAATACTGCTCCAGTTTATAAAAATAAAAATAAGAAAAACGAATTACAAATTAGTTTTACTAGAGTTAATATTACTACAATTAAAGATAATAAGCATAGTACTAATGAAGAAAATGATCATATGTTATCAAAATATCATTTTTATTTTTCATTAAACTCTAAAAATGATAAATTAAATTTAAATTTAAATAAAAAAGAATTTCAAATAGAATCAATTAATAATTTATTTTTTAAATCTAAATTTTTGGAAAATTATTCAGGATATAAATTAAGTAAATATTATAAAGGAAAATTAATAAATGAATTTTTATTGAATGAATCAATTGAAAGTTTAAATAAGAAATTTACAGAAGAATTAGTTGAAATAAATAATATTCCAATAAGGTTTATAAATAAATTTGATAATCAAAATGAAATTGATTTGAATGAAAATTTTCAAATATTATCTAATTTAAGTAAAGGAAAACTTAATAAAAATTTAATGAATACAGGAATGAACACAGTAAAAGATAAAAGAAAATTTGCAGAAAATGGAGTTAATGTTAATTTTAATCCTATTACTTCCAATTCTGGAAATAATACTGATATTAATTTAAATAATTGGAATTTCATTTTTCAAAATAATAATTCTACAAATAATAAAAATTTAATTTTTAATAATTTAAAAAATATAAGAAATGAAAGTTTAACTATTAAAGATTCAAAAAAATGTGAATTTTCCTCTATATATAAATTAGATAACTTAAATGAAAAAGAAAATATAAATGATTCATATTTTTTATAAATTTAACTAAAATTTAAAACAATAGTATTATTAAAATAATATATTTATGTAGAATCATTTAAATAAAAACAAATTCAATTTTAATATTCTTGAACAAAGAGAAAATTAATTTTTTTTGAAAAAATAATATTTTATAAAATGGATAAATTCGAAAAAAAATTAAACGATAAAATTTTAAGTCAATTCATAGCAGCAAAAGAATGGGGTGATTTATTATCAATACTTAAGGGATTAATTACATACATAAAAAAACAAATCGAAAAAAAAGAAATAAATTTATCCCTTTTAATAGACAAAGTAACAATAAGTAAGAGATTAGCCCAATGTTTAAATCCTCAATTACCAGCAGGAGTACATGAAACAGCATTAGAAATATATGAAATAATATTAAAAGATATTTTAATAAAAAATAATAATTGTTTAGGTGAAAGTTTAGGTTATTATGCATCAGGTTTATTTCCTTTTTTCCAAAATGCATCAATAAATAATAAAAAATTATATATAGATAAAATAATAAAGGGCATTTTTTGTAAATTAGAACATGAAGAATTAGAATTATGTATTACTGGTTTATTAGTTAGTATTTTACCGGGTTTAGATGATCAAAATGAAGATATTAATAAAGCTTTAAAAGATGTTTTTAATACTTTTAGGAATATTATTTCTAATAGAATTTTTTTTGGTGTTTTATGGTCAATTATTTTAAGAAATCCAATTTTAAGACCAAGTGGTATGAAATATATATGTGAAATTATACCAAATTTTCAAAATTATATTAAGTTAAATAAAGATGAAAAATATAAAATTGCTAATGATTATTTCCCAATGTTAAATACTATGATTTTAAATGCTTTATGTTCTGTTATTGAAGATGAAGATGTTATTACTATTAGATTAGGAATGGATTTTTTAATTTCAAGATTTCCTTTAAATGAAGAAAATACTTTATTAGATGATGATGAAAAAACTAATTTATTAATTAGTGTTCTTAAATTATATATTAAAAATGAATATTCTACAACAAGAAGATTAAGTAATTGGTTATTAGGAGGAATGATTCCAGATGAAATTGATATTAAATCTGATCAAATTAAATATGTTTTAAAACTTTTAATTTATGCTTTAAAAGGTATTTTTGATATTAAAAAAGAAGATATTTCATTTATTCAATTAAAGAATAATATTAAAATTATTGAACAGTTAATAAGTCAACAAATTCAATTAAGTGATGATATTATTGAAAATATTTCTTTTAATATTATTTCTTCTGTTGTTAATTATTGGAGAAGAGAATTAAATGAAAAAGAAGATATTAAAGATAATGAAATTATTACTAAAGTAGGGAATTTTTTTAATAAAGATAAATCATTTATACAATGGCTTTGGATTTCTTTAGCAAAAAATTTACAAGAATTTAATTTTGAAGAAGATCAAGATATTATTAATACTCTTAATAAATTAATTCTTCCTTTAAAATTTGTTTTATTATATGTTGATATTAAAACAATTGATTTAAGATTAAGATATTATTTCCCTATTATTTCAAATTTACTTTCAATAATATCTAAATTAGTTATTAATGATAGAGAATCTTTAAAACAAACAAGACAAATTATTTTTATTTCACTAGTCTTTTTAAGAAAATTACAAACAAAAATAAAAGATGAAAAAATAAATATAACTAAAACATTAAATATTGAAGAAGATAAAATTTCATTAATAAATAATTTTCTAATACCAAAAGATGTATCATTTGAATCAATTAATAAAAATGAAAAAATTTCAATTTTAACATCATTAACTGAATCAATAATAATATATCAAAATTTTTATATATCAATGTTAAATATATTAATTGATTTCCAAATTAATGATCAAATAACAAGAAATGAAATGAGAATGTTTAAACAATCAACTGAATTATTAATTAGATTACAAGAATATGCAAATCAAGATAAAATTCCTGATTGGGTTTTTAAAATAGAATCATTTATTTTTAAAGGGAAAATACTTTTGTCACTTGAAAGTTCAAATTATATTCTTGATATAATTATGCAAAATTTTGAAGACAATTGTAATATATATAGAAAAATTCAAAATAATTTAACAAAAGATGATATTAAAGATAATATTATTAATGAAGAATCTTTAAAAAAATTAATGTCAGTTGGTCAAGTTAAAAAAAACTTTTTAGAACTTTTATTATCAAAATTATGGTTAATGTTAAAAGATCAAACTTATCAAAGAAAAATAATAGATTTATTAATTAAAATATTTCAAATTGATAAAGATATATTTATAAATATGATAATAAGTACATTTTCATTTAAAGAATATCAAATGGATGTTGAAGCAATAAATAATTTTGCTCAATTTTGGAAATTATCAAATGAATATTATGAAGATTTAATAATATTTAAAAAAGGAGAATGTATTTTAGAAACTTTAAATTATTTAGATCATGAAAATCCTTTATTAAGACATTTATCAAAAAGTTGGCTTAATCAAACAATAAAACAATTTTATAAAGTTGTAGATCCAATTTTATCTATTTTATTGGACATAAATATTATTTTTGAAGAAAAAAATAAAAAATTAATATTTACAAAAGAATATAATACAAAAAATATAATTGGTGCATTTAGATATATGAAAAATTTAATATTAAATGTTTCAGGTGTAAATTATTTTATTAATAATTATCCTAATGCCTCAATTTTATCAATAGATGCATTAAAAAATACTATTGATTTAAAAAAAGATAATTATTTATATTTATTAATTAAAATTTCATTAAGATTTATTAAAGGAAAATATTATGATGAAAATAATAAAATTTTTCAAAGGGATAATTATTCTGTTAATGCTACTGCATGTGAATTTTTAGAATTTTTATTAAGTTATATAGGTGATAAAAATCAATTATTACAAATAGCAATTTTTATTATTGAATCTGTTGTTGAATTATTAGATGAAGCTATTGAATTAAAAGATGAAGTTATGCAAATTCAATTATTAAACTTATTAAAACAATTATTATTTAATACACAATCTGAACATAATAAACATAAAGAAGAAATTACTTCTTTAATTATGAAATCTACTTTAATTGATTGTTTAATTAAAGGAATTAGAATAGAATATTTTTTTGTTAGAAGAAATTATATTGAGTTTTTAGAAGGAATTTTACCTATTTTATCTAATTTATTTTATAAAACTAATTGTACTCAACTTATTAATTATGCAATGAGTTTTATTTCTACTTTTTCACAATTTTTAATTGAGAGAGTTTATTATACAAAAAGAGTTAAAAAAGATACAAATAAATTTAGTCATTTTAATGAATCAAATAAAAATTTTATTTTTAAAAATTATTTAGATGAATATCAAGAATATAAAAGATATGATGAAAATGATATAATGTTAATTTTAAAAGGATTAAAAATATTATTATCATATTTTATTCATATAAAATATGAATTTATTAAAAAAAAAGAAACTTTTGATAAAACATTTTGGATTAAATATGTTGATGAATTTATAAATCAAACTAAAGGAAATACTACAACATTTGGTGAATTATTTACAAAATTATTTAGTAATGATGAACTTGATGATGAAAAAGATGATTTAGAAAATAAAAATAATATACCAAATATTATTTATTTAAAGCAATTAAATAATTTATTAGTTTCTTTTTTAATTTGCTGGAATGGGAATAGTGAATCTTATATGAATTATGATTATTGTTTAAATAATAATGGAATTTTGGCTTTTAAAATAGATGATGAATATAATATTAAAGGTAATAATGAATTAAATAATAATGAAAATTTAGAAAATGAATCTAAAGAACAAATTAGAAATATTTTAATTGATTTAACTTTTAATTTATTTATTAAAAATCCTATTGATTTTATGAATAATTATATTAATATTTGGTGTGAAAGTCCAGTTGAACAATCTAATTTAGATTTTAATAAGATTAAAGATAATAAAAATGATTTAGATAATTTTTATAAAGCATCAAAAGATAAACAATTTAAATTATCAATGATTGAATTATTAATATCTTTATCAATCCCTCTTCCACTTATTTTATATTCAATACAAAGAGTTATAAATTTTCATTATCAAATAAATAAAAATTCATATGTAAAAGGAAAAAATAAAATGTTAAAAACATCATATACAGAAAGTATATATGAAAGCAAAATATTACATTTCTTATATTCATATCTTATTTATTTTTCAAAAGAAAAAATAGATAAAAAAGATTTATGTGAATATTGGAAAAGATA
Organism: Isotricha sp. YL-2021a; assembly: GCA_023806865.1. Taxonomy (NCBI): domain Eukaryota; phylum Ciliophora; class Litostomatea; order Vestibuliferida; family Isotrichidae; genus Isotricha; species Isotricha sp. YL-2021a. The sequence goes on from JAJJLH010002066.1 coordinate 5,831, forward strand.
TATAAATATTTTTAATATTATAATTGAAAACACTAAATGTTCATATACTTATTGTTGGATATATGAATTATTAAATCTTTTATTGGAAAAATTTTCTATAATGAATATTATAAATGAAAATTCAATAAGAAAAGATATTGGAAATATATTTACAATAATAACAAAGAAAATATCAGATATATCATTTTATTGTAAATTTGATAGTGAATATCAAAATGATGAATATTTAGTTCTTCCTATTTTACCAACAGTTTATACTGAAATTGCTCAAATTCAATTTCCAGAAGAAAATTTATATAAAAAATTGAATATAAATATTCATCAACAGAAAAAAAAATTTGAATCTACATTAAATTCAACTATTGTAATAAAAAAAAACAATAATATAAAGAAACCTAATTCTAAAGAACCATTTATTTTTAATGATATATTTAAAAATGAGCCTCATATTAATGATAAAAGTTTTATGATTGAATTTTATAAATTTTTATTCAAAGTTTTTCTAATTTCTTCAGAATATGAAGAAGTCAATAGAAGATTAATACAAGTTCCTGAAAGTTTACAAAAATTATACAGACAATTATCATATATAACTTTATATAATTTATTTCTTACTAATTGTACAAGAATATTTATTGATAATGAAAATAAAATAAAATATTTTTTAACTGATATAATTCAAAATATAATTAAATTAATGCAAAAAAGTAAATTTTCAAATGAATTATTTCAAGAAATTTCAACTAAATTTTTGAGTGATTTAATGGATGCAACACATTTTGCATTTTTGGTAGGAAAACAAATGATAATGGATTATTTTTTAGGAAATTCATTTTTTGATACAACACAAGTAAATTTAAGAGAATGGAAAAAAATACTTTCAATTTACACAAGATATAATTCAGAAATGATTACTGAATTATTAAAACAAATGGAATCTTTTTTAATATTTAAAAAGGATACTTCTTTTAAAATAAGAAATTTAAGAAGAATTTCTTTTGTTATATACAGTTGTGAAAAAGATAGATTTAGTAGTAAATTAAATATTATTAAAGATAAAGTTAAAGAATATATTACATCATATTCTGATAATGGTGAATTAGAAGGAGAAATTTTTTTAATGATAAGAATACTTTTTTTAAGATTTAGTCATGATAATATTATGGAAATGATAAAAAGTTTTTGGCCTATTATTTTTGGAGAATTAGATTTAAATATTAAAGAAAAGAAAAAATTACAAAAAAATGAATCAATTATTTTATTAACTGAATCATTTAAATTCATTGAATTATTATCACTTGCAAATATTGAAGAATTTTCTTTATATCAATGGATTTTTATAATTGATACTTTTGATATGAATCGTTTAAATACTTCTGATCCTGATTCTTTATTATCTTCTCTTTTAAATCAAGAAAAAAAAATTTTTCATCCAATTGCAATGAATGTAAGTAAAAATTGGAATAATGATTATAATAATTTAATAGGGAATTTAAAAGCTAAAAGTGAACTTGTTATTTTACCTGAAAAAAAAACACATGAAGAATTAGTTAATAAAGTTAAAGAATTCTTTTATTCTATTGGTGATATGAATAATTATAGAGTTCAAGTTAATTATGAACAAATTGAAGAAGTTATTGAAAAAGATTTCTTAAACAATGGTAAATAAAATACTTTATATTATTAGTATATAAATTATTTAAATTAAAAAATTTTTCATAATTAAAATTAAAATTTTCTTTTTAAAAAAATAATAATAAAAATAAAAAATAAAATATAATAATTACATCTTATATAAAAATTAAAAATAAAAATCCCTAAATAAAAAAATATATAATTCCAATAAAAATAAAATATTTATATAAAAAAATGATAGATTCAAAAATTCCAAAATCAATAATAGAAGTATACGAAGACAACTTTATCCAAGAAATAAAACGTATTGGAAAATACATAAAAGAATATCCTTTCATAGGAATGGATACAGAATTCCCAGGAAATGTATATCCTCTCCAAAACTATACAAATAATTTCTATTACAAATTTATAAAATTAAATGTAGACAAATTAAATTTAATTCAATTAGGAATAACATTATTTAATAAAAATGGAGAAATGTTACCAGAAGGTTCTTGTTGGCAATTTAATTTAAAATTTAATATAAATTCTGATCTTTATTCTGATGAATCAATTTCTTTATTATCAAATTCTGGTATTGATTTTATGACTTTGAAAAAAAAAGGTATTCCTTATAATTTATTTGCTGAATATTTTATTTGTAGTGGTTTAGTCTTAAATGATGATGTTACTTGGATTTCTTTTAATGGTTTTACTGATTTTGCTTATTTACTTAAAATGTGTTTAAATGTTGATTTACCTGAAAATGAAGATGAATTTATTAATATTTTAGATTTGTATTTTCCTAATTATTATGATATTAGAATTTTATGTAATACTATTGACAATTTAAAAGGTGGTTTAAATAAAATTTCTATTCGATTAGGTGTTGAAAGATTTGGTATTTTACATCAATCAGGAAGTGATTCTATTGTTACTGGAGAAGTTTTTTTTAAATTGAAATTTATGAATTTAATAAGTAAAGAAGATATTTTAGATAGGAAAAATATTTTATTTGGTATTGGAAGAGGAAGTGATGATGATGAAACTTATCAATATACTATGTTTTCAAATGATACTATTAATATTAATAATAATATTAATGGATTTAATAATGTATATTATGGGAATTATTATAATAATGATAGTAATGTTAATATCAATGATGCTAAAATTATTCAGTATATTCAAAAAAAAGGAAGTTTTGATTCGAATCATAATAAGTATCCTTTTAATATGTTAGTAGTTTGATTAAAATGTATTTGTTTGCTAATTTAAAAATACATATCTATTTTTTTGATTTTATATAAATAAATAATACTATGTTTTATAATAATAAATAACTATTTATTAATTATAATAAAAAATTAGGAACGTTTATTATATTTATTTTAAATTATTTTTAATGAGTTGATTAAAATCATTTCATTAATCATTAATTATGACTAATTATATTTATTTAATTATTCACAAAATTTTTAATACAAATTTTGGAATAAGGATTATTATTAAATCCAATTTTTAAATTTGAATGAATTTTATTAATTATAATCCTAACATCTTCAATATTATATTTAATAAATTCTAATAAAATTCTTTCAAAATCTTTTAATTGATTATCATAAACATCATAATTCCAACTTTTAATTAATAAGCCATTATCAGGTTGAAATTTAAAATTATCTTTTTCATTTTCAATAATAATAGTTTTACTTAAATCTCTACCAATTTTACTTAAATCTTTAAATTTATTATTAGAACAATCATATGATAAATGTTCTCTTGATAAAGCATATTGAAAAATATCACCATTATAATCAATAATTTTAAGTATTTTTTCACAATACTATAAAAAGAATTAAAAAATATTAATATACTTCTTTTACACCTGCAGTAAATGCAATTATTTCATATTTATCTTTTAAATTATTTAAAAAATCAAATACATAAGGTCTTATTAAAATATTTGTTTTTCCTTTATGCATAATTGCATGTTCTAAAGTTTCATCTAAATCTAAAACTAAAGTATATTTGAATTTTGGATTAATTGATGGTAAAATTGAATTTTCTAAATTTGATAATAATTTAGTTTTATATAATGAGGGTTCTGGAATTAATGAAATAACTATTGTTTGAGTAATAATTTTAATAAATGATAAAATATTTAATCTGTTAATTGATAATAATAAAGAACTTATTGAATCTCCAATTAATTTTGTATCAAAATTATAAAATAACCTACATTTTTTTTTTAATTTTTTTAGTGTTTTATTTAATAATTGATTTATTAAAATATTTTTATCAGATGATTTATCATAAATAAGTTTTACATTATAATAATTTTCATATTTTTCTAATTCCGTAATTCCAAAAATTGTATTTAAAATATCATTATATTGAATATTTGATTTTAAAAAAGTTATATATACTAAATAAAATATCATAGAAATATTTTCAAAAACTCTTTCATATTTTACAATATTTTCTACATAATAAATATGAAATATTAATTTTGAATATAAACACATTTGCATTTTATATATTTTATCAAAATAATTTCCAATTTCTAGTCCAAACATTGAAAATAAATCACCTTTAAATTTTTTTAAAATATGGAAATAAGTTAAAAATAATGTTTTAATTTTTTCAAAATTATTTTGAATTTCAAATTCAATTAAATTTTGTTCGATTAAAAAATGTATTTTTATTAAATGAAAACAAATATTAAAAATATCATTTTCATCTAATTTTTGAATAAGGGAATAATCAATAATATTTTCAAAAGAATTATCAATTAAATTTCTTGTCTTCTTTTTTAGTAAAATATGAGAATATTCAGAATAATCTAATTTATATTTTGTATTATTAAATCTATAGGAATTTAGATTTTTAATATTCTGTTTATTTTCTTTATTTTGTGAGATATTTTCTTTATTTTTTATAGAATAATTTTTTGATTTATCATATATAGACTCAATTCTAGGTAATTCAAATGAATTAAACATACGACTTGTTCCATTAAATAAAAAATTATTATTATTATTTAATTTGTATTTAAAATCTAAGTTCATTCCTAAATTTTTATTAAATTCTTTAATAAAAAATTGTTTTATATTTGGGAGAATTAATTGATTACTTACATTCATTTTGATTTATGGATTGTAAAGTTATTAAAAATAAATAAAAAAAATATAATTTTACAATAAAAAAAAAATTTTTTTTTTAATTATTTTTATATAAATATATTCTTTTTAATGTCAATTAATATTTCATCAAAATTTATTGATTATTTAATAGAAATTGGATTTATTGATTTTGATTCTTCAAAACAATTAAATAAAATTTATCAAGATATTTTATCAAAACAAAATAATATTGAATTTAAAACTGCAATGTGTGCTTCATTAATGTATTATATTCAAAATATGGATGAAAATCAACAAAAATTTTTAAGTTATAATCTTATAATAAAGTATTTTAATAAAATTTTAAAAGACAAAATAAAAAAACTAAGAAGTTTATTCAATATATTAATTGGAAATCAAAAATTATTATTATTAAAAATATTAAATCAATGGTCAAAGAAAAATATAAATATTAAAAATAATAAATTACATTTAATCGAAACAAAAGGAAAAAATAATACATTACGTTTATTTAAATCAAGTTCAAATTGTAATTATTTTCATAAAATGAAACAAAAAAATATTCCTTTAGAAGCTTCATGGATTAAAAAAGAAAATGAAGAATTACAAGAATGTACATTTAGTCCAATTATTAATAAAAATGGAAGAGTGAATTCTATTCCTAATAATAATTCTTCTGTTTTTGATAGATTATATGAATATAATAAAAAAAAAATTATTAAACAAAAAATTAATATTTTAGATTCTGAAGAAACTGAATTTACTTTTCGTAAAAATCAAGAAACTATAAAAAATAAGAAAAACAATTTGAAAGTTAAAAAAAAAAAATTTGTAAATCATAAAGAGAAAAAAATTCATAATTTAAGTGATGATTTTACTAAGGAATATGCATATGATCCTAATTTAATTAATGGTAATAAAATTAGTGAAATGAAAAATTTTCAATTTTTAAATTTATTTGAAGAATTAAGTAAAAGAAGTTCATTAAAAAATAATCTTAAACAAAAATATAATTTGAATTTTTCATTGAATGATATCAATAATTTCAATAATGAATATGATATATCTTTGAATCTAGACAATAATAAAGAAAATAATCATAAAAATAATAATTATGAAAATATAAATCAAATATATATGCAATTAAAAAAAAAATCATTTCATAATCATAATAATATATGTAATATACAAACAAATAATGATATTAAAAATGAATACTTAGATACTATTGAAATGAAATTAAAAAATAAATTGTCAAATTTAGAAGATGAAAATAAAAATTCAATACATTTAAAAAAATATTCACAATTAGAAAAAGAAGAAATAACAAAAAGAATTATAGATAGATTATATTCAAATTCAAATTCATCAACAAGAGAAAAAAATAAATTTAATAATATTGGAAATTAAATGAATAATTAAAATATAAATTCAATAACTTGTAAATTAATTTCAATTTATTAATTATAAAATACTTTTTTATATTTAAAAATAATTTTTTAAATAAATATTTAAATTAAGGATATTATAATTACTTTAAATTATCATTTAAAGAAGTAAAACTTACAGTATTATCAAGGTAATTTGTAGGTGTTGATAAACTTTTTAATTTATAATATTTTAAAACAAAAATTAACACCAATATTACTAAAATTAAAATAACTAAAATCCATAAAATAATAGCTAAAAATGAAGTTTGATTTTTTCCTCTAAATAATTTACCATCAATAAATTGAAAAATTGTAATATTTGGATAAAGAAAAATAGGACGAATTCTATATAAACTTTCTTCAATTCTTCCTGTTATAAAAACATAATTATCATCACTTGTATCTAATTTAAATTCTTTAGTATTTGTATAATTATTATTAGAAATAGTAAAATTTGCTTTTTTTTCATCAAGCATACAAAGATTAAAATTTTTTGTATATTCATTTTTATTAGTAATAAAAATTTTATAACTCATTTTAGGAGGAATATCATTAAAAATTAATCTTGTACTAAAAGGGTTATTCCAACTAATTGAAGTATTTCCATTTTTTAAATTAAAATCATAATATATATTAAAATCTCTAGTAACTTTAAATTTTAAAATTTCTTCATTTGAAGAATAAGTATAATAAAACATACATCCTGAAAAATCTTCATTTTCATATGCTTTTTCTATTGAAATTTCATAATTACCAAAAAATTTATCATCAAAATAAATAAGATTAAATTGTTTTCCTAAATATTCTCTTTTAACAACAATTCCATCTATTTTTATATACATATCTATTTCGTTTAAACCACATTTTGTTATAACAATAACTAATTTATCATAGTAATTTTCATTTGGTTGAATATAGAATTTTGTTTCTTTTGTAAATCTTGTTATTTTATTTGGGGCAATTAAATTTAATGTTGTATCTCTTTTTACTACTTTTACATTAATTTCTGTATTCTCAGTAAAATAAAATGAAACATAAAAAAATAATTCTTTTTTATAACTTGAACTAAGTTTTGAAGTATAAGGATTTAAAATACGAATTATTTGAGATTCAGATTTATTAATTTTTATTTTTGAATCTGGGAAAAAAATTGAATCATCTTTCCCAAAACCAAAATGATATCTATCATTATCATTCACGTTTTTAATATGAAATTCAAATCTTTCAATATTACTATTATCATTTTTAGGTATTCGATAAGCATAATATTTTTCTTTATTAATTATATTATTTCCTTCATTTAAATTTTTATATAAAGAATTAAAATTAAAAACAAAAATTAATAAAACTTCTTCTTCAAATGTTTGTGCAGTAAAAAATCTTTTTTGAGGTTTAAAAGTCCTAATATCTTCATCTAATAAATCATACTTTTCATCATCATAATTAATTTTTACTGATGCTTTAGATGAAGTTCTGAAATTAATACTTTCAAATTCTTCAATATTATAAAAATTATAATTTTTTGATTTTTCATTTGAAATAATAGCATAATAATTTATTTTTCCTGTAATTGATTCTGCTTTTAAATTTTTTTGAGAAACAAAATGAATATTAAAAAAACAAACACTTTTACATTGAACAGTAATAATATCTCTATTAGTATAAGCCATTATATATTTACTATTTAATTTTTCTCCATAATATTCATTTGGGAATATATTATCAAAATTAAATTCATTAGTATAATAAGCATTAAATTCACCAACAACTTGTTCAATATAAATTAAATCAGTTGAATCATAATTATATATTCCAACAAGATAAAAAGGATGAAATGGATTAATTATTTGATAAGCATAAGTTATATCTGATGGTCTTTTACTTAAATTTATAAAATATTGTGATTCAAAATCTTGGTTTGTTGTTCCATAATTAATTTTAGTTGTTATATTTGAAAAAAATTTAACTAATACAATTTTTGAATAATCACGACTATATTTATCCATTTTAAATATTCCAATATATTCTCTTGTATATTGTAAATTTTCCTTATTCCACACATCTAAAATATTACCATGATATAAAGTCATATAATTTGAATCTGTATAAAATAAATATGTTAATCCTTTATCATCATTTTTAGTTAATTTATATTTATAATATATAGGTTCATATTCAAATAAATTAATTTTTTCTTTTTTTGAACTTAAATATTCAATTTCAGGTTGTAAAATTGGAATACTATATAAAATTTTAAATGTATTTTGATTAATAGATATTTCATTATCTTTATTTATAGTCAAAATGAAATATTTATGATTTTCTTTTTTAACAAAAGGAATTTGATAATAGTTTTTAAATTCAGTTTCTAAAACATTAAATTTACATCTTTCAGTAGCTGCAAAATTATTTTCTGGAGGATAATCCCTAAATATACAATTGAAATTTAATTTAATATTAAAATCAGAATAAAATGTAATAATTCCTTCTTCGTTTATTGGTATATTATTGATTTCAAAATAAAATGTGGATAATTGAACTTTATTTGCTTCTATATATTTATATTTTTCATTTGGTTTAATTAAAAAATTATCTTGATAACTTAATTGGAATATTGAAATAAAAAAAAAACAAAATAAGATATTCATTTTTATTCTATTATTTTATATTTTAATATATATTTAAAAAATTTAAATATTACTTATAATAAAAAATTCTCATTAAATTTTAAATTGTTTTTAGAAATACAAAAATAATTTTCATTTGAAAATTTCCTTTTTAAAGCTAAAAATTTTCCTTTTTCCATTTTTTCTACAGAATAAATTAATTTAATTATACAATCTTTGATATCTTCAAATTTTAAATTTGTAATTTCCCATAAAAGATTTTCATCAAAAGAACATGAAATATTATCTTTTTTATACATTTTTAAACCAATAAAAACTGCACTAGATGCTATAAAACTAGGTTTATATTTAATTAATTTATAATCAATTAAAGCAACTTCAATTAAATATCTACAAAGAAAAAAAAATTTATTATCAAATTTTAAATATTGTTTATAAATTTCTAAAAATCTAAGAGATGAAGGAATAACAATATTAAATTCTAAAACTTTTAAAATATCATTTTCCATATTAATCATTTGATTCTTTTCATAAGCATTATCAGTCATATAAATAAAACTTTTAATTTCAGGCCAATAAATTTCTTCATATTTACATGCAATAAACATTGAACAAATTCCTAATAACTGTAAATATTTTCTATTAATATCTCTTATACTTAAATATCTATCAATTATATTTATTGTTAAAAAAAGAGTTTCTGGTAATAATTTAAATTTTAAATGTACATCAATTAACCAATCTAATAAAATTAATCTCATTCTTTCTGTTATATCATTTTGAATTGATTCCATATAATTTTCTTTTGGTAAATTATTAGTTTCTATTGATTTTAAATGTTCATATATATCATCTAAATATTCTTCTACTAATTGAGGATTAATATTTATATTTTTATTTTCTATTGTTATTTCCTTTTTCTTTTCAATTACTTTTTCTTTTTCTATTTCTATTTCTATTTCAATTTCTTTTTCATTATCTTTTTCCTTTTTAATTTCTTTTTTATTATCTAATTTTATAATTTGATTTTCTCTTATTGTTTTAATAGATTTTTCTTCTATATCAATATCCATTAAATCACTACTTGTTTTTGGATTAACTGTTATGATTCTTTTTATTACTATTTGTTTTTCATTAGGTATACATGAAAAAGGTTTTAATTTTTTTTCAAGTTTAGTGAATTTAAATCCTTTTTTAACAGTTATTTTATTTACTTTAGTTATAATGGAATTGTGAGTCAAATTTATTGAATTTTTTGATAATTTTGAAGATAAAATATCTGAAGAATGTTTGTTATAATTTCTTCCTTTTAATTTTGAACATTTCGTTAAATTTGAATAATTAGTTAATTCTTTTCCAAATTCACGACTTAACTCTTTTTCTTTTGTACGAGGATTTTTTTTATTTTGATTAACATTTTTGATTATTGATAAATTATTTTGATTATTTATTATTTTTATTATACTATTATCCTTCTTTGATATATTTAGAAAAGTTTTCATTATTTTCTAATTTTTTTATTTTTAAAAATTAATTAATGTTTAAATAAAAAACTAAAAAAATATAAAAATTGATAATTAATTATAATACATAAAAAGAAAAAAATAATTTAAAAGATAAAAATATATGATATAAATATATAAAAAAATTATAATACAATATATTAATACTTTAAATTTATTTTATATAAATATATTTTACAAATATTAATATTTTCAATATTAAAAATATTGAAATAAAATAAAAAAATTTCCCCATCCGAGACTTGAACTCGGGTCTTCTCGGTGAAAGCGAGATATCCTAACCCCTAGACTAATGAGGAATTACAAATATTATTAAATAAATGAATATTAAAAATATTAATCAATAATTTTAAAATTTAAAATTAAAAATTATCAATCTTTTTTTAGAAAAAAATATATATTATTTATTATTTCTACCAAAAATTAAATAAAAATAATATTATTATTATGAAAAAAAATATTTTATTTAATCATCCATTAAATCAAAAGAATGAAGTTCTCTATGAAATAAGTCAAGTGCTTGTCCAAATTCAATTGGTTTATCTATTTTAATTAAATGTTGATTTTCAGTATTTAAATCAAATTTAGCAAAATTATCTTTTTTAGTTTGACTCATATATAAATCTTTATAAATTTTATCAAAATTATCTTTTTTATTTTTATTATTTTTCCCTTTAATTAAATTTGGATAATTACTTTGTCTCATTGATTTAGGTCTATTAATAATTTTATCAGCTTTTTCATGTTTAGTATAATCATAATCATAATTATAATTTTTAGGTTTATTATTCCATAAAAATCCACTTCCAGGAATTTTTTTTTCTTCATTTTCTTTTTGTGTTTTTTTTTCTCTAATTTCACCTAATCTTTTAATATATTGATTATATGATTCAGGATCTTCAATAATTTCTGCTGTTTTATCATTTAAAACTTCTTTATCAATTACTTTTTCACTCTATTTTATATTTTTTTTAAAGGGTATATTATAAAATTATATTTTTACCATTATTGGTCTAAATAAACATTCTTCTACATCTTTATTATTTTTTTTCTCTTTTATTCCTTCTAATTCTAATGCTCTTTTTTGTAACCATTTATTTTGTCTTTTCATAAATGATTGTAAATTTTTATCTAAATTCTCATCTACTTCTTTATTGTTTTCTTCATTATCTTCTTCTGTTAGATTTTTCATTTTGTAATTATTGAATTTTTGAGGAGCAAATGTACATTCACTAAATTCAGTTTTATTTCTATTTTTTATCATTTCATCTCTATATTTCTCCTCTTTAGCTTTTTTCATTTTACTTTGATTATATAATATATTCCATCTATCTTTATCTTTTTTATCATTATTACTAATAATATTATCTAATTTTTGTTTATTATGAAATTGTTGAATAAATTCACTTCTTTTCTTCTTATCCTTTCCTTCATTAACTTTAGACATTTATAAAAAAAATCTAAAAACAACTAAAAAAAAATAATTAAAAAAAATCCAAAAAAAAAATATAAAACATATAAAATAGTAAAAAAAAAAAAATGGATTCTTCCCTACGTATAGCATATCACGGTGGAAGTTGGTATTCAGACGATCCAAAATATTTAGGAACTCAAATAAACAATTACTTATCATCAGCAGAAAAATATGAAAAATACAACAATTTAAAAAGTATAATAGTACCTCATGCTGGATATAGATTCTGTGCAGAAACAGCAGCAAAAGCTTTCATTAATATTAACCCAGATAATTATGATAGAGTAGTTGTCTTAGGTCCTTCTCATCATGAATATTTTCAAGGTTGTGGTTTATCATCTTTTGAAAATTTCGAAACTCCATTTGGTAATGTTAAAATTGATACTTTAACAACTGAAAAATTAATAAAAGATAATTTATTTTTTAAATTAAGTGAAAGTGTTGATTTAAATGAACATTCAATTGAAATGGAAATGCCATTTTTAAAATATATTTTTGGACAAAAAGATTTTAATTTATTACCAATTGTAGTAGGACAAAATGATTATGAAAATAATAAAAAAATAGGAAAAGTTTTATTTGATTTATATGAAGATCCAAAAACTTTATTTGTAATAAGTTCTGATTTTTGTCATTGGGGAAGGAGATTTGGTTTTACTTATTATGATGAATCTTTTGGTGATATTTGGAAATCTACTGAAAATTTAGATAGAATGGCTTTAGATATTATTTCTAAAATGAATTCTAAAGAATTGGCTGAATATTTTAAGAAATATAGAAATACTATTTGTGGGAGAAATCCTATTATTGTTGTTTTAAGTATTATTGAAGATTATAAAAAAAAATTTAGTGAAAAGAAAATTAATTTTGAATGTGCTGGATATAGTCAATCAGATAAGGTTGTTAGTAAAAGTGGATCATCTGTTTCTTATGCTGCTGCTGTTAATTTTGTTTTTTAAGATTTTTTATTTTATTTTATGAAATTTTTGAATATTGAGAAATTATTATTATATTAAATTTTAATTAAATTTAAAATTTTATATTTTCTATTCTTTTAAAAATGCTTTATTTTTTTTTTTTAAATATCTATTTTTTTAATATATAAAATTTATAAAATTATTGAAAAAAAAAATTTTTAAAAATTAAAAAATTAAATAAAATATAATGAATTATGATGAAAAATGTCAATTATTAATAATAGGTGATGCAACAGTAGGAAAAACATCAATTTTAACAAGATTCACAGATGATAAATTTTCAACAAATTACTTAAATACAGTAGGTTTAGATTTTTTTTCAAAAGATGAAGTATTTAATAATAAAAAAGTAAGAATAAAAATTTGGGATACAGCAGGACAAGAAAGATATAGAGCATTAACACAAGGATTTTTTAAAAGTGCACATGGTATAATTATAACATACGATGTTAGTAATGTTGATACATTTGAAAATTTAAAGTATTGGATTCAATCAATTCATACTAATTTAGGTGAAAATGATTCAATTAAAATTATTATTATTGGAAATAAAGTTGATTTAGAAAGAGAAGTTTCATTAGAAGATGCTCAAAAATATGCTGAAGATAATGGATATAAATATTTTGAAACTTCAGCTAAAACTGGAAAAGGTGTTATTGAAAGTATTCGATTTTTAGTACAGGAAATTATTGATTGTCAAGATAAAAAACAAAATAATATTAATAATGGTAATGATAATAATATAGCTAATGTAATTTTAAATAGTGATAATAAAAATAATAAAAAAGATGATGATAAAAAGAAAAAATGCTGTTCCTAATTAAATATTTTAATTTATAAATATAGAATCAAAACATTATTTTGATATGATGGAAAAATAAAATATTTTTATATTTATATATATAATATATAAACCATATTTACGAAAATAAAAAATAATATTTGAAAAATAATATCAATAAATAAATAATAAAAAACACAAAATACTCATAAAAAACCAAACATAAAAAAATATTAAAAAGATATTAAAACTTCCCACTTAAATGTGAAAAATTTTCAGGGAAAAAATCTTCTTTTTCAAAAGAAATTTGTGGTATTTTAGTTAAATCTTCATCTTCCATATTAATTAATTTACCATTGGTAGCAACTTTTAATATTTTCATTAAATTACCATCAATCCATTCAGTATGATAAATTTTATTAAAATATTCAATTTTACTATTACCATTTATATTTCCATTAACCCAATTTCCTTCAATAATAACATTTTCTTTATCAGAATAAAAAATTCCTTTTCCATTTTTTTTATTATTATGATATTTCCCAATATATTTTTTATTATCTTTCCATTTAAAAATTCCATTACCTTCAAAATTATTATTTTTAAAATCACCTTCATATGAATTTCCATTACCAAATTTTAATTTTCCTTTACCATTAAATTTACCATAACTAAAACCACCTTTATAATAACTTCCATTATTCCAATTAATTTCACCTTCTCCATCAAATAAATCATCTTTAAAATTTCCTTGAAAAATACAACCATCATTAAATACTATTTTTCCATATCCATTTTTTCTACTATTAATTACATCACCTTCATAATATGTTAAATCTGGATAGTATATTCTACCATATATAAATGTATTATTTTGAAATAAACCTTCAAATAATATTTCTCTTTGAATTATATACATTAATCCTTGTCCATTCATTTTGTAATTTTTTGACCATTCACCTTGATAAAATAAATCTTCATTAAATAATTTAATTGATGATTTTAGAAATTTTTTGTTATTTGAAGAAAAATTTATTAAATTGATTTTGGAATTTAATTTTAATGGAGGTAATGAGTTTTTTAAATTTAAAATTGAAGGATTTATTATTTCATAAAAAGGATTTTTTGTTATTTCTCCGATTTTTTGTATTCCATTAAAAAAAGTTCTGTCATTTGTGTCTGAATAACTATTACTCATATCTAATGTATTATTAATAGTTTTTTCATTTCTATAAGAATAAGTATTAATATAATTATTATTATTTTCTAAATTTGCTTCTTCATGATCTTTTTGATTATATTTTAAACATTTACAAGAATATTCTCCCATTAAATTTATTTAATTCATATTATTAATTAAAAATTAAAAGATTAATTATATATTGTTATTAAATTTTAATATTTTAATAATAAATAACTATATCATAATTTAATATATATAGATAATAATTATTCTAAAACAGCTAAAAAAGATTTATATTAAAGAGCTAATAAGATTATTAATTTTATCTTTCGACTTTATTTTTTAATTACATAAATTTTTACACTTTTTACTTAATTATTTTTATAACCCAAATTATTTAAATATTCTTTACATATATTTTTATCAAACAATATATTTGACCAATTATCATTAAAATTAATTAAATTTATTTCTGTATAATTTTCATATTTATTTATTAATAAATTAGTAGATTTATCTAAGAAATCCAGTACAATTTCTGGAATCACAACCGAAGAAATACAATTTTCATTATCATTTTTAACAAATTCAAATCTTGATTTTTTTCTCCTTATTTTTCTTTTTATTAAATAATTGTTATTATTTGATGAATCATTAGTATTTGCAGAATCATCTTCAGATGATAATTTAAATAATTCATTTGAATTATTAATTTTATTTTTTATATTTTGTGTTTGATTATTACAATTATTATTTAATAAAAATTTTTGAATATAATATTCATTATTTTTTAATTTTTTAATAGTCAATTTTGGAAATTTCTTTTGTTTTTCATAATAATTATTTCCAATTAATTTCTCTTTAATAGTTTCAAAAACATTTTTTGGAATATCTAAAATATCCAAAGCGAATTGAAAACTATTAAAATTTTTATAATTTTTAATTCTATGATAATGAAATTCATTAAATGAAATATTATGAAGATAATGACAATTATAATTAGGACATTTTTTATTATTTAAAAAATAATGACAATATTTAGTAATAAGATACATAGTTTTAATTTTATATTCTTTATTAACTTTAAAATTTTCAAGTGATAAAATTGCCAAAGCAGCTTGATTAAATGTATCAAATCTTACAATTAAACTTTTTTCTTTTTTTTTATCTAATATCATTTGATTAATATGTCCATATTGTCCTAAATATTTTTTTTGATATAAAAGATCTTTTGAAAATAATTCATCAGGTATATTTAATATGAAAACTGTATTTTTCGATATATATATGTGATTAGATAATTCTACTTTTTGTTCTAATGATATGAATTGAGATATGCTTTTCAAATTAGACATTTATATATGATATATATTTTATTTTTCTTATTAAGTAAAAAAATGTGGTTAATTAAATTTTATTATGAGTTATCATATTATTATTATTATTAATATATATTTTATGATTTTATTTTCATTATATTTTTTTCTATCATTTAAAAAATTTCAAAAATAAAATTAAAAAAAAAAATTATTCATTAAATGGAAAATTATTTAAAAATCCTAGAAAAACTTTCAAAAGACCCAAACGACAGTGGAAACCAGCATAAGCTTTTAACAGTTCTAAATGATATATTAACAAATTTAAAACAAATGGATAAAAAACCCTTAACTCAAATACAACAATCATTTGAAAATGCTTTATACGACTTAGTAATTCAATCACGAGCAACAAATGACATAATAGTAAGATACATATATTACATATACAAATATATATTTGATGCAGGTCACAGTTCTCACGTTGCTGATTTTATAAATAAATATTCTTTAGTTTTACATTCGAAAACACCTTCAAATATTAAAGGAACTATACTTTGGCTTTTAGGGAAAGTTTGTACTAAATGTGAATATAAAACTCCTAATATGGTTGAATTAATTAAAACTTTATTAAAGTATATTAGAAATACTTCTGATAATTTAAATAAAAATCGATCTTTGGGTCTAATTTCTAGGTTATTAATGCTAAAATTACCTTTTTTTGTTAATGTCATTCCTGATGTTCTTAAAATGCTTTTTAAACAAGAAAAATATTGTGAGGAAAAAAAAGATATTTTAAAATGTTTATATGCTTTGATTTTTTATTTAAATCCACAAACTATTGAAAAAAATTATGAATATATTATGGAAATTATTAAAAATTGTTTTGAGAATGATGATGTTAAAATTAGGAATTTGGCAATTAAAATTTTTATTTCTTTACATACTGAAAAAGTATTTGATGTTACTATTGTTAAACAAAAAATTATTAGAAAAAGTCCTGGTGAACAATTAAAAAATTTTTTAGAAGTTTTATTATTTGTTGGTACTTTTTTTACTTATAAAATGCAAGTTAGTGATAGAGTTAAAATATGTTATTTAGAAATTATTAATCAATTATTTATTATGAATAAAGAATTTATTAATTCAAGTGAATCACTCATTCCTAAAATTTATGATTTAATTTTAACTGATTTTCCTCTTGAGGTTAATTCATCTGGAGGATTAAATATTGTTAATGTTAAAAAAGAAAAAGAAGAAATAACAAATAATAAAATAAATTTAGAATTAAATAAATCAATTGAAAAATTATATAGAACATTTATTCGAGTTATATATAATATTTCATATAGAAAGCATTTATTACAACATTTATTTAAAAGATTAAATGAATCACAATATTATTTAGATAAATTAGAAAATTCTTCATTAATAAAAGAAAACCAATCAAAATCATCAGAAAAGGGAAAAAAAGAAAGAAAATTTACAATTCAACAAGTAAACGCATTATTAATATCTCTAATAGAATTTAGTGAAAATAACTACGATATATTTGAATTATCATATAAATCATTTCAAGACTTACCACAAAATATATCAGTATATGTAACATCATCAATTAGAAGTTTTAGAATATTAATATCACGTTTCTTAGCAAATTTAGCATATTTCCTCCCATCATATAGAATAAGTATTTTAACATTAGTTTTAAATATGTCAAGTGTAGCACATTCAGAAGTAGTATCATTAAGAAATACATCATTATATTTTATAAATAAAGATAATCCAGAATATAAATATAGTATAATTATTAAAACAAATATTGATTTATTAAAAGATATTTGTAATTGTTTAGCATTAATTTTAACAATGTTTTCACATAAATCACATGGATTACCAGTTGATACTGCATTAAATGCTTTAGGAAGAGCAAAAAATATAATTTTAGGTAATTTAGTTAATGAATCAGATAATCCTAAATATAGAAGTATTTTAGAAATTGCAAATAATTATACTTCTGTTGATTTACATGCTTATAAAGAAAGTGGTTGGATTATTATTCAAGGTTTATGTTCTATGGATCGTACTTGGTTATGTTCTAATGCACAATCATTTTTTTTTTTATGGAAATATATTTTTAATGATTTAACTTGTGAAATTAGTGAATTTGATATTAGGAGAAATGAATATAAAGATGCATTAACTAATGAATTTTTTGTTAAAAAAGCTGCTTTGGCTTCATTAAGAAAATTTATTTTAACTGTTGGTGATAATTTTATGAATACTCAAATTTTTAGTGAAAATATTAAAGAAATTCTTCCTAATTTATTAAAGTTTTTCTTACCTTATAATAAAAAAACTGCTATTAATTTTTATAATGAACATTTTAGATTAGCTTATCAAGAAGCTAAAATGTTTTTGTATGATGTTTTTTTTAGTATTCCTATTGAATTATATAATAATAAATTTAATAGTTTATTATATCCTTTAACTGATGAAATTATTTGTAATACTTTTACTGATACTAATTATGAACATATTTATAGTTGTTTAAATCAATTAGATAATTTTATGTGTAATAAAAATTTAGATTTAGATAAAAATGAAAAAGAATCTGAGTTTATTGTTGATAATTTTGTAGTTGAAAAATTCAATTTTAAATTACAAAATTTACTTTCTAAAAATTTTCAATTTGTATTAAGCGCAATTAAATTATTTGTAGAAATAATGTTAAATAAAAATTTAAATATGAAAAACAGAATAGCAATATTTCAACATTTCTTAATGAATATAACAGATGTAATAAAAAAGGGAAATTTATCAAAAAATGATATAGGAAATTATAATAAAATAGTAAATATAGCATTAGGAATGTATTTAACAATAAAAAATTCTTGTAAGAGAAATATATTAATAATAAATGATGAAGGTACATTTGCAAATGTAAAAATGATATTTGATTTCTGTTATAAAGTAAAAGATGATGGTTTATTAAGATTATTGGCAAGTGAAGGACATAGTTATTTAATTCAATCATCTTCTGATATAAAAGGAAGTTTAATTTATTATTTAGAACAAAGTAATATTTTATTAACTAATGAAACAACTGTTACTACTAATGATTATATTGATATTTTATATATGATTGCTAATATTTTTAGAAATGTTTCTTTTAAAGAAATTAAAAAATGTTTAGATCAATATATTAATTTTCTTATTTCTTATTATAATAATGCTGAAGAATATTTTTCTAATCCTTTTGTTACTCAATCTATTTATATTATTATTGATAGATTGTTAAAAAATGGAGAATTACAATTTGCAAGGATGCTTTTACAAAATTATAAAAGTAATTGTTTATTTTTAAATATGTCAAATTCATATTTTTTTAAAGATTTGTTTGAAATTAGTTCTTTGGCAGAAATTAGATTTTTAATTGTTTTGGCTGAGTTAAATGAAAATATTAAAAAAAATGAAGAAGAATTAATGAAAATTATCTTATATAAATATTTAAGAGATGAAAAATATCGTTCTCAAAAAATCCAAAAAAATTTTTTATATTTTGTTAAAACATTAATGAAATGTAATCCAAAATTAAAGGATTTAATATTATCTGAAAATTTCATTTCATTTTTATTTGAAACAAAAGAAAATTTCTATGAACAAAAAATATCATTTGAAATATTAATAAACATTTTAATAGGAGATACAAACATAAATAAAAAATTTAATTTAAAATCTAGAATGGAATACTTAGTAAATTACATAAATAATTTATATAACAAAAACAGAAGTTTCTATTTCAATTATATAATATTTACAAGAAATTTTAGACATATACCTTCAAATGTTTTAATATATGATAAAAATTCTTATGATGAAAATTTACATGCAATATCCTCATATATTGATTTTGATAATTTTTCTCATCATAATTTTGATGTTTTATATAAAGATTATCATTTAATTAAATTAGCAAAATTTTTAATTAGAATATTCTTAGAAAAAAATTATTTAAGTGTATTACTTTTATTAAATATGATAAAAGAATTAGTTCAAAATCAACTTCTTTTATATTCCCAAGAAACAAAAAAAGAAATGAGAATGGATTCATTAAAAAGTGAAGACAATTCTCTTTCATCTCAAAAAAACCAAACATTAATAACAATAAGAAAATTAGATTTTTATATGCATTTACATTTAAAAAAATTTCTAATAAAAATAATTCAAAATTGTTTAATTGAATCTTTAGATAAAATATTAGTAACACATAGTAATGCAATAATAGAAGTATTAAATTATTTAATGAGTACAAGTATGGTTTTAGTAACATGTGAAGAAAGTTGGGAAATAAAAATTTTAGGAATTGAATTACTTGATGAAATAATTCAAAAATTTTCAAATATAATTGATCCAAGAACAGAAGATAATTCATTATTAATTCAACAATATGAAGTTCAAATTCAAAGTTGTATTAGAATTATATTTACAAATAATATTTCTATTAAAAGTGTTTATAAAGGATTAAAATTAATTTATATGTTTATAACTATTCCTATTAGTACAGATTCTGTTTATATTAAAAAAGTAAATAATATGGTTGATTTGAAAGATTTAAAAAAAAATGAATTTTCTATTACTTCAGGTGGAGCAAATAGTTCCACTTCATTTAGTGAAAAGGCAGATCATATTTTAATATGTAAAAAATTAACTTTTTTTTGTAAACTTTATTTATCTTCTAAAAGTAGTGATACTAATATTATTAATTGTTATGATCCTATTAATTCTAGAGTAGGACAAATTAAAATTTATGCTAAAAATATTACTGGTGATTATAGGAAAAGTATAAATGAATTTTTTGATGAAAATATTAAAATATTCTTTGATGATATTATTAAAATGTTAGATGATTTCTTTATTGTTTTAACTTATGATCAAACTACTGCTAGAAAAAGTAAAAAATATGCATTTTTATTTCATGGAAATAGAATTGCTTTTAGTGAAACTAAAATATTTAAATATGGTCAAATTTATATTAAAATTTTATCAATGTTATTTAATGATCCTAAATTAAAAGGAATTCATATTAATGAAGAACAAATTACTAGATTAATTAATTTAATTTTTTATTATATTAATCATTATTCTGTTAAGAAAATATCAAATAATAATGAAGAAATTACTGAAAAAGAAAAAATTGATTTAAGTTTAAATAGTGTTATGATGTGTGAATTAGTTGATTCTTTTATTAAAATGTTAAATAATTCTAATCAAATATTTGATATGAGTAAAATTTTAATTTTGGAAATTATTAAATTATGTATTTATTTAATTGAATTTGGAATTGTTGAAATGAATCTTCAAGTTTTAATGATTTTAAGTTGTATTTTAAGTAAATATTCATCAAAAATTGAAAAAGATTTAAATAAAGAAGATAAAATTTATATAATTGAAAATATTTCTAAAATTGAATATTATTATTGGAACAAAACTAATTTTACTAAAAATGATAATTTATCATTTATTGAAATTAATGGTTATATTCTTGAATTAATTTGCAAATATTATGATGAGATAAAAGATAATGAAGGTATTGAAGAATATATTTATAATAATTTAATTTTCTTATTTAATTGTTTTAAAAATTATTCTTCTCAAACTGCAAAAATTTGTGCTGGGAAAATTTTTAACATAATGTTAATAATTCCATCAAAAGAAATTTTAACAATATTTATTTCGGAAATAAAAAACACATTAAATCAAATTTATGAAGTATTTGATAAATTTTTCATTTTATATTATATGATATTACAATATATTTCCAAAACTCAAAATGAAGAATTATTAGAAGAAATAAAATCAATATTTTATGAAGAAATATTAAAATCATTTTTAGAAAATCAAAAATTATTTTCAATAATGAACAAATCAACATTAATTGCTTTATCACAAAATTTTGATAATAGAATACAAGATTTCATTCAAGAATATATTTTTATCATTATAGAAAATGGATTTTTAATTCCATATTTTACAGACGAAATGCAAAATATAATTTTAACATTCATTGTAAAATGTAATGAAAATGAAAAAAGAAGAGAATTTATTAAAATTATAATTTTAACATTATGTGATCATAATGAATCATTTAATCAACAACAATTATCTATTTTTATTTTTAAATTATTTAATCGTGATTTAGAAGATTTTAATAATGATGAATTTAAAGAAATTATTGATGAAAATATTAAAAAAGAAATTGAAATTTTAATTGAAAAACAAAAAAATTTATTAAAACAACAAGAAGAAAAGAGAAAAAAAGAAGAAGAAGATAAGAAAAAAAAAGAAGAAGAGGAACAAAAAGAAAGAGAAGAAAAAAGAAAAAAATTCGAAGAAAATCGTAATAAAAGTGGATTAAAACCAATAAGTGGAGGTAAAATAAAAGCAATAAAATTTGGAAATAAATAAATAAAATAATAATAAATAAAATATAATACAATTTATAAATATTAAAAATAAAAAATAACAAATTAAATTCATAATTATTTAAGTTATCATAAATAATAAAAAAATAAATAAATGAACCCAGGTAATTATAATGTGGGAGGTTATCCTCAACAAGGAATGGGTGTAGGTGGTTACCCTCAACAACCAGGAATGATGGGTGTTGGAGGATATCCTCAACAACAAGGAATGATGGGTGTAGGTGGTTACCCACAACAACAAGGAATGATGGGTGTAGGTGGTTACCCTCAACAACAAGGAATGACTGGTGTTGGAGGATATCCTCAACAACAAGGAATGATGGGTGTTGGAGGATATCCACAACAAGGTATGATGAATCAAGGTATGATGAATCAAGGAATGATGGGACAAGGTATGATGAATCAAGGTATGATGAATCAAGGAATGATGAATCAAGGAATGATGAATCAAGGAATGATGGGACAAGGTATGATGGGACAAGGTATGATGGGACAAGGTATGGGTATGATGACTGGTGCTAATATACAAAATGATGTTCAAATGCTTAGAAAAGCTATGAAAGGTTTAGGTACTGATGAAAATACAATAATTAATATAATTTCTCATCGATCTTGGCAAGAAAGATTACAAATAAAATTACAATATTCCTCAACATTAGGTCGTGATTTAATAAAAGACTTCAAATCAGAATTAAGTGGTAAATTAGAAGACACAGTTCTAGCATTATTTGACACACCAGCAGAATTTGATGCAAAATGTTTATATAAAGCAATGCATGGAATAGGAACAGACAACGAAGTCTTAATAGAAATAATAGGAACTCGTTCAGCATATGAACTCCAAAACATAAAAAATGCCTTTATGCAATTATATCAAAAGGACTTAGTATCAAAAGTTGAAAGTGAAACATCAGGACATTTTCGTAAAATCTTAGTAGCAATATTACAATGTCAACGTCATGACAATTCATTCATGGTAGATCAAAATTTATGTCAAAATGAAGCTCAACAATTATATCAAGCAGGCCAAGGAAGATGGGGAACTGATGAAGGAGTTTTTACTAGAATTTTCGCACAGAAATCTTCTATGGAATTAGGAACTATTGCAAATTATTATCAACAAATGACTGGTATGAGTTTATATCAAACTATTGAAAAAGAATTTTCTGGGAATGTTAGAGAATTACTTAAATCTATTTTTTATGCTGTTATTAATGCTCCTGAATTTTTCGCCACTAAAATTCATGAAAGTGTTTCTGGTGCAGGAACTAAGGATGCACAATTAATTAGGATTATTGTTTCTAGAGCTGAAATTGATATGGATCAAATTAAAACTGCTTATTATAGATTATATAATAGAGATATGCTTGGTGATATTAGATCTGATACTTCAAGTAAGTATAAGAAGATTTTAACTGAGTTGGTTATGAAATAAGTTTTTTTTTACTTCGTTTGTGGTTTAAATTTATTTTTTAAATATATTATTTTATAATTTATTTTAAAGAATTTTTTTTGGGGTTTTTTAATTTTTTTTTTTTATTGTTTTTTATAATTTTTTTAATAATAATAAATGAGTTTTGTTTTTTAAATTAAACAAAAAACAAAAATAACTAATTTTTTTTTGTAAATGAAAAGTTCATTTCAATCAATAGGAAATGATATAATTAATAATCAAGGACAATATCCGAAAAGTTTTAAAAATTATGGAATAACAGAAAATGAAATAACAAATCAAATAGAAGATGATATAATAAATAAATTAGATAATATAAAAGTAAATGGTGAGTCAATACCATATCAATATAAAAAAGACCCTCCACCCAAAAAAAAAGAAGATAATAACAAAGAAATATTAAATGAAAATAAATTAAAATCAAAAACTCCAATTCAAGAATTAGAAAAAGAAATATCAAAAAATAATTTAGAAGAAACATTATTATTAGAACAAGAAAAAGAATATAGTATAATAGATAGAAGATTAATAGATGAATTAAATCAAAGATGTAAAATTTTAGAAAAAAAATTAGAAAGTGCATTAAAAGTTTATTATCAAAAAGAACAAGTTTATATTAATTCTGAAAAAATAAAAAAAGAATATGAAGATTTATTAAATCAAAAATCAAAAGATAAAACATTACTTTTAGCACAAAAACAAAATTTAGAAAATGATGTTTCAAATTTAACAATTGCTTTATCAAATGCAAAAAAAGAAATAATTAGATTAAATGAAATAAAAAAAAATAATATTGAAAAATATAATACAATTAAGGAAGATTTAGATACAAAATTAGAAGAAAAGAAAAAAAATCATATTAGTTATGAAAGTACTATTACATTTCTTGAAAATCAATTTTATGAATTAATTGGAGAAAATGAAAAAATTGTTGAAAATAATAAAAAATTAGGAAAAATACTTAATGATGAAAAAAATGAAGAAAATGTTAATTTAAAAAAAGAAAATCATAAATTATATTTTGATATTGATAGATTGAAAAAAATTATTAAAGAATCACAAGATGAAATTGTATTTTTAAAAAAGAAAATTAAAGAAAAAACAGATAATAAATTTACAATGAGAGAAATTATTAAATTTAAAGATAAGAAAAATAGTTTTCAAGATATGAATATTAAAAATTTAATTAAAACAGTTGAAGAAAAAAATAGAGGAGCAAGTTGGGAAAAATATAGTATTGCACTTAAAAATAAACAATTAGAACAAATTAAAAAAAATCATCAACAATAAAATTTATATATTATAATTTTTGATTATTAAATTTTTATATTTTTTTCAAATTCATTTACAAAACTCAAAAAAAATTAAATTAACTGATTATAATTGTATAACTTAATTTAATGCTTTTTTCTATTAATTAATATATCTACCTTTTCAGAAAAATAATTTGTTGTTTCTTCTAACATTTTTAAAATATTATTTGTAACAAAATCAACTTTATTTAATTCTCTATTTAATTCATTTCTATTTTTATCTTCTTTATCTTTTTGAATTTTTTTTAAATATATTTTATTGATTTTTTTTAATTTTTCAAGTTTGTTTTTTTCAATTATAAATTTTTCTTCTGAATAATTTCTTACTTTTCTTATAGATTTAGGAATATGAATTTGAGTTTTTTTTTTAATTAAAGGAGAAGATAAATTAATTCTTTTATTATTAATAGAAAAATTTCTATGACTAAAAATATTATTAATACTATCATTTTTTTTAAGAGATGACTCATCATCAAATAAATTAATTAAAGAAATATATTTATGTCCATCAGATTCAGATAAATTTTTTTTATGAAAACTTTCTTTTTTTTTATTTAAATTTCGTTTAGTTAATGAATCAATAGTTCTAATTGAATATCTATTTTGATTATTTATAATCTCTGTATTATTTGAATTTATTTTTTCATTATTTAAATTATTATTTTCAATTTCAATTTCACTTTTTTTTGTATTTGGAATTTCATTTTCCTTTTTATTTATTTCTAATTCTTGTTTAGAAATAGAATTAATACTAAATCTTAAAGAATTTTTTTTATTTGGATTTTTTATATTTTTTCTTTTTTCAAAAGAAGTATTTAATATAGAAGGTTGTTTATGTTTTATTAATTTTATTGGTTTAATTTTATGTAAATTTATTCTATTATAATCTTTATTAAAAATATATTTATCAGAATGATAACTATTAAATTGTCTATTTTGTTCATTAAATATTTCTTCATCTATTTGACTTCTATGAAAAAACTTTTCATTTTTTTTATCAAATTCATTATTTAATTTACTTAAAAAATTCTGAAAATCAGCATTTAAAAAATCATCTTCAGTTTTTAAAATTTTATTTTTTTCTTTATTCCTTTTTTGAGTTTCAATATAATCTCTAAATACAGAAGAACTTTTACAAATTTCTTCAATTGAAAATTTTTTTTCAACAAATTTATTTTTATTATCTTCTTCTTCATTTATAATTTTTAATTTCTTAAGATTTTTATCTCTATTAACAATATCACTATCTAAAGCAGGTCCTTTATGTCTTACTTTTAAAAAAAGATTTTTTGATTTTCTTCTTCCAACTTTCTCAGAAATTTTCTTTAATTCCATTTCTTTATATCTCAAAGCTAATTCTAATTGATTTATTTTATATAATTTATGTATCATATTAATTTTTGAATTAAAAAAATTATCAGTAGAAGTATTCATTTAAATTAATAATTAGTTCACTATTTATTTATATAATACTTTTAATTTTAATATATATAAAAATATATAAAATATTATTTTTTCATGAAAAACATATTTTTAATTAATTGATTTTTTTCTAATCTTTTTTTATCAATATAATCATTAATATAACTTTGACTATTAGACAAAGGTTTTTTTTTCAAATGACTTTGAGTAAGACTATAACTTTCAACAGGACCATAATAATATTTTTTTTCAAGAGCTTTATCCATTTTATTTTCTAATTCTCTAATTCCTTTAATTAAACTTAATCTATTTTCAGTACCTTGAATTTGAGTTTCAGGAATATCATTTTGTAATTGTTTAAATAAATTATATTTCCTAGTAAATCTTTTAAAACTTTCAATTTCTTGATAAGGCATATCATATCTTGAATAAGGATTAATAGGATAAGGATAATTAGAATGAAATAAAACAGGATCAGGAAAATATAAATCATTAATCCCAATACAATTTTTAGGAGGATACTCAGGTTCTTTTTTAAATTTAAATTTATAATAATGACTATGTGGATCAACAGAATCACAAAATTTTTCATTTGGATTTACATCAGGTTTTAAAATATTATATTCATTTAAACAAACAGGACATGTAAATTTATTATTAAAAACAGAAACTTTTGTATTTCTCTTACATTTAGGACATAATAATAAAGTATAAATACAATTAATTTTCTTAGTAACTTTTTCTTTATTTATATCATTTCTATTTAAACTTATATAATTATCCATATTATAATTTTGAGGTATTTGACATAATGTTCTACAATTTGAACATTCTATACATTCCCATGTTGGATGAACTAAATTTAATGTTTCACATTTCCAACATTGAACTAAATAATCACCTTCTTCATATTTTCTTCCTGGAGTTGGTAAATTTCTTTTTAATTCTTCTTCTAATTTTGACATTTCGTTTAAATAATTTTGTTTTTTTAATTCTTCTTCTTTTTTCTTTTTTTCTAATTCTATTATTCTATCTTTTTCATAATCTATTTTTACTTCTTTATTTAAATTTTTTTGCATGTCTATTATTGGGATTTTTATATCAGAAATTTCGGATGAACCTGATATTGTTGATGTTACTGAAGTGAAATTTGAGGATTTTTTTGATGATTTTTTTGATTTTGGCATTTTTTTAATTTTTTAATTTTTTAATTTTTTTATTTTGTAATAAATTTTTTTTTATTTTTTTTGAATTCATAATGTTTATTTGTAATGTAATATTCTTTTTTATTCAAATTTTTTTATTTCCTTTTGTTAATTCAGCTATCGATAAGGCTTCTTATAATATGTTCTTTAATAGAATAATACAATTGATTTCAAAAAATGTAAATTTAAGAGAAGTTATGGAAGAATTTTTTTCAAATGAAATATATAATGATTGTTTTAGATTTACTAAAAATCTATATAAAGAAAATGGATTTATCATAAAAGATAAATTAGGAAAATTATTTGATTCAATTTATACAAGTGGAATAATAGATTTAGATATTGGATTTGAAAATAAATGTCTAAATAATTTTAATCATTCATATTTCTTTTTAGTAATGAATGAACCAGTTGATTTAAATTATAAAAAATCAAAAGAGTATCCTTATGGAAATGATTATAGAGATTTTATTGAAGATAAAATATATACAAAAGAATTATGTATGAGAAATGAATGTTATGATGCAATTCTTTTATTTTTAAATAAAAAAATTAATAATAGGTTTTATAACAATTTTGAAAAACTTTTTGGTTTTAAAGATTTAAAAATTTATCATTATCACTTTAACACGAGTTCAAAAAATGAATATACAAATATTATAAAGAAAAATGAACATTTAGAGTCAATAATAATAATTTTTATTTATATTATTGGAATTAGAATATTTTTTACTTTAGTTCATATAATGCTAATTCAAGGTGAAAAAAATGTAAATGAATTTGACTATAAAATCATTGAAGAAGACAATAATAAATTAATTGAAAATTATGATAATATAAAAAAAGGTGTTTGTGAAGTATTAACTCAAAATTTAAGTATTTTTGAAAATATTTCTTTGTTATTAAAAAAAAATAATTATTTATTTTATGGGAAAGATATTATTCCTTTAAATTTTATTTTATTTATTAATCTATTGTTTATTATGATATCTCAATCTTCTTATTATTTTATAATTAATAATAAAATTGGAATGACTTTAATTAATATTATGAATAAAAATTTTTTTATTATAAAAATAACAATATTAGCTTTTGAAAATTATAAAATATTATCAGGAATTTTATGTGGTTTCAAATTGATGTCATATTTAAAAAGATTTAAAAATAAAACTTTTTCTATCTTCATTTTCTTTCTATATACAATTCCATATATTTTTACATTTTTTTTTATTTTCTTTTTCGTTGAAAAATTATCAAAAGAATATGGAAATTATATAAGTCCAACATTAAGATTTCAATATAAAATGGAAAGTTATTATAAAAATAATAAATGTTTTTCGGATTCAAATATATTTGATTTTATAGTTTATCCTTTAATAGGATATATAAATAAAAAGTATGGATATAATACCTTTTGTAATAGGATAATTTTATTTTCATTAACAGAGTTTATTTCTTTTTGTTATCTATTAATTATTTTATTATTATTATTTAAAATTAGGAATAAAAAAGTTGATTTAGTTGTTTATATACTAAATTTTATATTAATAATATTATTTTATTTTTTTTCAATAGAAAAAGAATATGTTGAAAAAGGAAAAGATTATTCAATTTCAAAAATTTTTGGTTCAACAGAAAATATTTCTTTTTTACCTTTTTTTTTTCCTTTATATTATATTGGTTTCAATATTGGTGTAATGTATTTCTATTTTATTAATTCAACTATTTATATTAATATTAAAGATGCAGATTATCTTCCTTTTAATTATAATTTAACATTATTGAAATTTTTTGATTCAATGAATCAAACAATAAGAAATATTTTAATGCTTTTATCTCTCTTTTCAATTATTGTATTATCATATATTTATCCTTATTATAGAAATAATATGTTCAAATTAACAATTGAATCTAATTCTGTCTTACAATTCTTTTATGTTTATGAATCAGCTTTTAATGGAATATTTTTCTCAATTTTTATATGTTGTTATTTATTTAATAAAAATTTACCTTTATATTTTTTACAATCTGAATTATTTGTTAGTATTAGTAGAATTTCTTTTATTTGCTTTAATTTAATGAATTTTATTCCTAATTTTTTTTTTAGTTTAAACTTAATTCAAATATTTATGACTTATAAAAATATTTTTATTATTTCACTTACCTTATTTGGTATTAATATTGTTTTATCATTAATAATAGCAATAATGGTATTTGTACCTATAAGAATTGTAATTAAATCAATTTTGAAAAGAAAAACTGAAATCAAAAATAGAATTGAATTCTAATAATAATTTTATTGTTATTAAAAAATTTTTATTAATTTTATAATATTTATTTTTTTGAAAAATTTTTAACTTATAAATATTTATTATATATAAAAAAATAAATTTTAAATAATTATTAAATAAAAACTTAATATTTAAGTGTTAATGTATTCAAAATTTTATCTAATTATATTGAAATTATTTTAAAAAAAATTTATATTTCATAATATAAAAGTTGAAAAATGATAATTTAATATTATATTATATATAATTTAAACTTATTTAATTATATAATAAACATAAAATACTTTAAAATAGAAATATATATTAAAAAAATTAAAAATCATCAAACCAATTTTTTTTTCCTTTATTATATATACTTTCATCAACCTTTTCAAAAACAATATCTTTATCAATAGAAAAATTATCTTGTTCTTCTATGTAAAATTGACTATATTCAATTTTTTCTTTTTCAATATATTCAACAAAAGGATTATTCAAATTAATTAACATTTTTCTTTTATTACATTTAACAACTTTAGGTAAAAAAGGAGGTTTAATTTTTTTCATTTTTAATTCCTCAAAATTAATATCTTTAAAAAATTCATCATTACAAATTTTATCAAAAGAACAATATCTTAAATTAATATCTTTAACTAATAATTTTTCTAAAAAACTACTAAAAATTCCATTATCAACTTTACTAAAAGGAATTTTAATATTTTTATTTAAAATTTCCTTATATAAACTATCAATTTCTTTAGTATTATTTCCAAAAGGATATTCCTCATAAAAAAGATAATATAAAACAATACCAACACTCCAATAATCACATGAATAAGAATAACTTTCTCCATTTAAAATTTCAGGTGCTATATACATAGGAGTTCCAATTATTGTTTTAGTATAATTTTTTTTTATTCTTTTACTACATGAAAAATCAATTAATTTAATATAACCTTTTTCTTCTATTATAATATTTTCTGGTTTTATATCTCTATGTATTATTCCAAATGATTTTAAAGAATCTAATATTAAAAATAATAATCCACTAAAAAATTTTATTGTTGTTAAATCATTTGAATTTTCTATCATTTCTATATAATCTCTTAATGATATTCCTGATATGTATTCTTCAATAAAACAACACCAGGAATTATTTTTTAATGTATTAACATATTTTACAATGAAGTTATTGTCTAATCTTTTTGATGCTTTTTTTTCATTTATTATTCTTGGGATTATTTTATTATGATTTGAATAATTAAATTCTCCTATGAATATTGCTTTTAAAATATAAATATATATTTTATTATGTACTAAGTAAATTATACTATTTTTTCCTCTATATATTGTTTGAATGTGATATAAATCTTTTGGTATTATTTCTGAGTTTTCTAAACATAATTTTTGTTTTATTTTTTTATTTAAATATGGATTTGACATTAATAAATAAAAATGAGTTTTATTCATTTCATAAAATCTTGAATTATTTTGGGAACATTTTATTTCTATTTTGGATTTTTTTTCATCTAATACAAAAACTTCACCAAATGAACTTCCTTTATGATATTCTTTATATGTTTTTCCATCAATAATCATTTTAGCACTTCCAGTACTAATAAAATAAACTTTTTCATTTATTGTTCCTATTTTAATGATTTTATCATTTTTTTGATAAATATTTAAATCTAAATATTTTGCTATTTCATATAAACAATATTCAGTAATATTTTGAAATAAAAAAAAATCTCTTAATTTTCCAATCCATTTTTTGAAAGATAAATTATTAATAAATAGAGATTCTCTAAAATTATTATAAGAACATTCAAAAGTAAATAAATGATTAGTATTAACAATAATATTATCAATTTTTTCTTCTAATAATAATGCTTTTCCTATAATATCTCTATTTTTCATAATTAAACTTTTCGTTTTTGAAACATGTTTAATTGCAATTCCTGATATTATAATTATTATATGATCTTTTGAAAGATATTCTCCTCTTTTATGTTCTTCAATTGTAAATTGTGAATAAATTGAATTAATACATTCTTTTGGAATAATATGACTAAAAAATGTTTCTTTTAAAAAAGTTTGTTTAAAAAATGAAAAAAGTATTTTATATTTAAATTCAATACCAAAAGTTTCAATAAAAGCATTCACATAAAATATATTAAAAATAGTATCTTCTTTAGCAACAATTTTATATTGATTTTGATTTCTAATAAGTTGATAATAAATATTACTATTATTTTGAAACTCATTAAAATAATTTTTAATACCACAAATTTCACCACTTTGATATTTATCAATTTCTTTATTTTTACTAATATCAAAAACTGAAAGTTCCCCATTAATAATTTCAAATAAACAATTTGATTGAGAAATAACATTTCCTTTTTTAACATTCATATTAATTGTTAATAAATTTAAATTTTCTTTAATATTCTTTTCTAAATGTTGAAATAATTCAAATTCACTTTCTTTAAATTTTGAAAATTTTTCTTTAAAAAAAGAAAATGTTATTTCATCAATTGAATAAAAAGAAATATTTGTTAAAGTTGTTGCTGTATAAGTTCTAATAATTCTATCTTTTAATAAAGCTAATTCACCAAAAATTGCACCATCTTTAATTATTAATATTTTATTCCCTTTTTCAGAAGTTAATTTTACTTCTCCATGTTTTAAAATAAATAAACAACTTCCCTCATCTCCTTCATAAAAAATTGTTGTATTTTCTTCTATTTGAAATACTTTAATTTCTTTAAATAAAAAAGATAAAATATCTTTATCAATTCTATGAAAAAAATAATGATGTAAAAATATTTTTGCTAAAGATAATTCTTCATCTCTTGATAATTCTTGATCTTTAATTTCGCATTTAACATTAAAATTTTGTACTGAATCTATTCTTTCCATTTTTGAAGTATCATTTTTTTGTAATGTTCTAAATTTAGAATAACTATCTTTTTTTTTAACTTCTATAACATTTTTTTTTGTATTAATTTGAGAATTATTATTATTATTATTATTTTTATTATTTTTTTGTAAAATTATAGAACCTTTTGAATTAATTGATATATTTTTATATGGCATTATTGTTTGTTGAATATCCATAATTGAATCATCTTCTAAAGAAAATTTTTGTTTCATTCCATTTATTTCATTTAATAATTGTTTATTTGCATTTATTTCTAAAGTTTTACTTAATTTTCCTCCTATGGTTTTTGCTTTTATTATTTGTTCTGTTGTCATTTTTGAATTATTTCTATTTGTGTTATTATTATCAGTTATATTTTTATATGAATGAAGTTTTAATACTTTTTTTTTTGATCCGCTTACATAATTAATATCGAATTGAGGAACAAATAAATCTGATTGTGCTGAAGTTTCTATATTTTTATGACATAATCCAGAACAATTTCCCATTATAAATATATTTTTAATTTTTTATGTTGTTTTTTTTCAAATAATATTTAGTTTAAATATTTTATTAAATAATCTAAATTATTTGGAAATATTTTTTATAATTTTGTATTTATAATAATATCTGAAAAATTTATTTTAAAATATAAATTTTCTTTTTTATTTTAATTCAAAAGTAAAAAAATATATATTTTTAAAATTAATATAAATATTATAATGAATAAAACTTCAAGTCACATATTTAATAGACCAATGACAGGAAATTTATCTATACCAATATTAAATAAAAGTCCACAACAATTATTAAAAAAAATAAGAAGTTATTCAAATGAAAATACAATAAATAAAAAAGGAAATTATATCTTAACTACAAATAATGATATAAAAAAAATACAAAAAGGAACAAATTTCCCAAAACAATATAAAAGGAGAACTAAAAAAGAATTAAAAGAAATATTTTCAAGAAAATTAAATCTTAATAAAGAAAATCTTGTTTTAGATTATAATATAATAGAAAATAATATAGATAATGATATCAAAAATAAAAAAAAAGAATTGAAAAAAAAAAAATCAGAATACATTCAAAAAATAAAAAACCAAGATTTAATAAATCAAATGAATAAAACAGAATATAAAAAAGATAAATATCTCCCAACAAATTTAATGTATCATATAAAAAATTTAAAAAAAGAAACAATAAGAAATAAAATTCAATTAAATAATATCACTGAAAAAAATTTAAAAACTGAATCAATTTATTCTTCTGATATTTTTTTTTTGAAACCATTTAATGAAAAAAAAGAAGGGAAAAAAAAGAATTTTTTCAGAAAAAAAAATGAATTAATGATGTCAAGTGATATTTTTAATAGACAAAATCCAATATCAGCATATGAATATAAAAAATCAGGAGAAAAACAATTAATTAATATTCCAAATAAAATAAAATTTAATTCAAATACTGAAAATAATAGTTTTTTTCAAGAAATAAAACAAAATAATCCTTCTTCAATTACTGCAAGTAATAGTTTTTTTAATATTTTATCTCCTGATAAAAAAAATGAATTTTATCATAATAAAAGTGTTAAAATTTATTTTAAACCTTCTAATATAAGTCAATATTATGATTCAATTAAAATTAGTAAAAAATATTCTAAACCATATCAAAAAGCTTATTCAGAAAATGAAAATACTTTTCATAAAACTAATAATATATTTAGTGAATATTTAAATAATTATAATTCAGGAAAGGACCTTTATAAAAAACCTTTTCAATCAAATTTACAAATAAAATAAATATTTTTTTATGAAAGTATTTTTTATTTTTTTAGATAAATAAATAAATTTAAATAATAAAAAATAATAAAATGGAAATTGAAGAAAGTGAAAGTAAGAATAGTGAATTAGAAAATGATAGTTTAAATAATGAAAGTTTAAATGATGAAATAAATACAAGTAAAAAAAAAGAAAATAATAAATTATTTTCTAATAATGATTTTAAAAATAATATAATGAAAATAGAATCAGATAATTTATTAGATAAAATTTCAAATAGTAAATATACCTGTGAAGAAAAAGAAATAATATTTAGAAATTATATTCCTAAAGATAAAAATTATAAGATTGAAAAAAATAATTATTTTGATTTAATTAATCAAAAAGAAAAAGAAATGAATATAAATGAAAGAAAAGATATAAAAAATTTTTTAGAATTAGAAAAAAATCCATTAAATATAATTCCAGGAAAAAATAATTTAGATTTAAAAAGAAATATATCAGAAAGATATAATATATTAAAAACAATGACAAATAATGTAATAAAAGAAATGATAAAATTAAAAATAGAAAAGCAAAAAAAATAACATTTTAAAAAATATATAAAAAAAATATATTAATTATCATATATATAAATACATTTAAATAAATTTTGATTTGATTTAAAAATCATATTATTATTTATTTCAGTATCTTCATTAATCATTAACCAAGTACCATTTGTGGAAGGAGTAACCATATTATTTTCTTTAATATTCCCATCTTTAATTAACCAACCAATTTTTTTTTTATAAAAAACAGTACAATGTATTCTACTTAATATTTCATCATTAATACTAATATCATTATTTAAATCTCTTCCTATATATAATTTACTTTTATTTAATGGATTAAATGATATTTTTTCATAATTAATATTTGGAGTAAAAATTTTAATAAATATAATATCTATATCATCATTTTTTAAATTTTCTTTTTTATCATCATCATTAAATGTAAAAACAATATATGAATTTCCAATATTAATAAAGAAATTATCTTTAATTATTGTTTGAGAAATTAACTTTTTAAAAGTACCAAATCCACATCCTAAATCCATAATATGATATTTTAAAGAATAAGGATTGAATTTAATTTGAAAATGTTTTCCAATAAATCTTTCTTCAAAAGAAGGTTCTTTTGGTTTTAACATAAAATCTATTTTATTAATATAATTAGGAGGAAAATAACCAAAAAAAGTATATCCATCTCTTTCATTTCTTAAAGAATTTTTAATCATTCCTAATGGATCTAATTGAATTATTTCACCTTTTTTTAATAACATAGAATTTAAAATTTCAATATTTAATTTTGGTGATTTTGAAAATACTTTTTTTATATTATTTATATAATTAATATCATTTAATTCTTCTTTTTTCATTATTTCAATTTTATATTCATGATTTTTTAGATGGTTATTATTATATAATGTATTTTCTTTAATTGTTTCATCATTTTTATAATGAAATAAAGAATTGAATTTATTGTTTGATATATTTCTTGAAAGGTTATTTTGATTAATTGAAAATTTTTCTTCGTTTTTTTCATTTTTATTATTAGCAATTATATATTTTTGTCCTTTTCTTTTTCCTATTATTAATTCACTTCCTTTACTTCTTGTTGAATCTATACAACACTATCTTAGATTATTTTAAATTTAACTACTTCAATGTGTCCCATTTTTTTTTTAAAAGAATATGAATTTAAAAATAAATTTAATTAATTTATTTAAAATTTAATTATTTATATTTATAATATACAGTTTGGTTATTTTATTTGAATAGATTTAAATATTTTTTTGTCATTTCAATAGATTCATCTGATAATAATTTATTTTGTTTATTTTTAATATTGGCTTTATATTCATTTAATAAATCATTTAATATTTGTTTACTTATTTTTGAAGAATTTAAAGCATTATTTGCTTTTTTAATTAATATTTTATTTTCTGATAAAAGAGTATTTAATTCTTCTTTTATTTCTTCAAAATATTTAATATAAATTTTTTTATAAATAGAATTTTCTTTTTCAACTTTAATTAACATTTTATTAATTATTGAATTAATAATATTCATTTTATCACTCATTAAAACTTTACAGGAATTTAAATATTTATCTAAATCATTATTATTTAAATCAATATCATTTTGATTTTCTAAATAAAGAAATAATTTATTTTTTGGTGTATTTCTTGTTGTATTTGGTCTTTGAGGAGATTTTGTAATAAAATTATTTTTATTTAAATATTCAAATGAATTACTCAAATTTAAAATTATTTTTTTATCTTCATCAATTTGTTCTTTTAATCTTTTATTTTCAATTAAAAGGGAATTTAATTGATTAATTTGAATTTTTTGAATATTATCATAATTTTTAATTTCTTGATTTTTATCATAATTAACTTTAGAATAATTATAATTCATTCTATTTATTTTTTGTAATTTTTCAATTTTATCTTTTAATTCACCATTTTCTTTCATTAATATTTCAATTATTCTTTTTAATTTTTCGATATGATTATTTTCTTTAATATTTTTTTTATTATTATCTTTACAAATTAATATTGATATATTATTTTTATATTGTTCTAACATTTTATCATATGTTAATATAATTCTCCCAATTTCTTTTTCATAATATTCAATTAATCCTATTGAATTATTGTTTTTAATAGAATTTAATTTTGCTTTAAGACAAATTATTTCTTTTGTTGATTCATCTAATTGTTTTATTAATTTATCTATTTGTTCTTTATTTTTTTTTTCTTGATTTTTTATTGTAATTTGATATTGTTCTATCAATTTATTTTTTTCTTCAATTATTTTAATTATTGGTGATGAATTAGAAATATTTTCACAAGTATTATTTTTTATATTCATATAATTACTTGTATTATTACTTGATAAATAATCTTCAATACTTTGAGAAAAATTCATTTATTTTAAAAAAAAAATTTTTTCATTTTATTAAAAAAATATATAAAGAAAAAAATAAAATTAAAAAATGAATAAACATGATAATGAAATAAATAATAATCAAGGTAGTTCTATAATATCTAAAAATCCATTAATGGCGAATCAACAAATTTTTGAAAATTTAAATAAAAAAAATAATAAAATGAATGACGCTGAAACTATGATTTTAAATGGTATTGAATTTTCATATAATTTTTTAACACCAAAAGAAGATTCTAAAACTTTTGAATTTAATTATCAAATAAATTATTTTAATAATCTTATTTCATGTGAAGAATTTGAGAAAATAAAAGAAAGAAAAATAAAATTATTAATCACAATTGATTTAAATGATGATTGTTCTGCAAATGGAATATTATTAAATAAAACATTAGATTTTTTATTATCAAATATTTCAAAATTAAAAAAATTTAAATTAACAAAACAAAATATTCTCTTTTTTATATTTTTTGAAGAAATAAATATATTAGAAAATTATCAATATTTTTTTAAACATGAAGAAAAAAAAGATAAAACAATATATGGAAATTTAATGCAATATTTTAATTATGATGTATATATATTTAATACAAAATTTGGTTTTGACATAATAAATTCGATATATGATAA
Organism: Isotricha sp. YL-2021a; assembly: GCA_023806865.1. Taxonomy (NCBI): domain Eukaryota; phylum Ciliophora; class Litostomatea; order Vestibuliferida; family Isotrichidae; genus Isotricha; species Isotricha sp. YL-2021a. Next base: position 44,374 of record JAJJLH010002066.1, read on the forward strand.
AGAATATAATATATTTGTATTAAAATTAAAAAATGGAATAAGATTTAAAAATTCAGAAACAATATATTCATTAATTGAAAGTGCAAATATAAAAGAAGGTAAAAAAAGAGCTTTAATTATACCAACAATTGAAATAGAATCTTTAAATGATCAACCACAAAATCTTTATACTGAATTTGAAAATTATGAAAATTTTATTTATAATTTATATGATTTAAATTATTTTGAAATGAGTATTTCAATACCTCAAAATAATTATGTTACTTTTTATAATATTGATAAAAAAAATATTGATATATTTAATCAATTTTATGCATCAATATATTTTACTGAATATGTAAATAATCATTCATTACCAATTTATATTAAATTATCAGGTTATAAAGTCATTTTTGCAAGTGGAATTATTTGTTATAAAAATAGAAATCAAATTACTTTTTCACAAATGAAAATTAATTATATAAATAAAAAATCAAATGATTTTTTAGTTTTAAATGATTTAACTCAAAATTTTTCAGATTTTCCATTTTTAAAAAAATTAATTACAATTCATAGATTTATAGGATTAACTTTTTCATTTTTATATCCATCATTTTCAACTTTATTTATATTTTGTATTTTTGCAGAAGCATTTAAATCAAATGATTTAAGGGTAGCTTTCTTTTTTTCATGTGTGAATATTTTTTTTATTATATTAATTATTTTCACTGGTTATATTCCAAAAAATATTGAAGAAGAAAATGATATTTATGAATTTCAAAATAGTATTGATGAAATGAATTCTATTTATTTTTTTATTTATGATGTTTATTATTTATTTATTTTACTTTGTTCTTTTTTTTCTTTATATAATATTGATCATAATAAACCATTTAGTTCATATAAATTTAATGTTACTATGTGTTTATGTTTGATTTTTATTAATTTTTTTGTTTCAATTATTCCACTATTACTTTATGTTAAAAGTTATTTTAAAAAAATTATAAGGTCTTTAAAATATCTTTTTTTAGCTTGTCCTGGATATAATGGATTATTAAATATTTTAGCAATGGTAAATTCTTTTAAAAATAATTCATCTAAAGCTATTTGCATTTTAGTAATGTATATTTTAAATGGAATTATTTTAATATTTGGATATTGTTTAAATAAAAGAAAAAGAAGAATTCATTTTGTTGAAACTTTATCAATTATTTTTACAATATATAATTCAATAAAAGTAATTTGTATTATTATTAATAATTGTTGTAATAATGATGGATTTTATGAAAGTGATGATGATAATATTGAAAATTTTAAAATAAATGATGAATTAAAACAAAGCAAAATTAATGATTTTAAAATAGATATGGCTGAAGTAAAATCAAATAAAAATAATTCACAAATTGATAAAGGTAATAAAGATGAACAAGAAAAATCTATTGATAAAAAGGATAATAAAAAAAATCCTATAAGAGAAGAAGATATTTCCATTAAATTTGAAAACGGTGAAAATAATTAATTTTTTTGTATAAAAATATTTTAATTTTTTAAAATATATAAATATAATTAAAAGTTTTCTTTCAAGTAAATTTTTTATTATGAATATTTTTTTTTAATAGATATAATGATTAATATTAAAAATTAAAAATAAATATGTTTAAAGGCAAAAAGAGACTAAATTTGTAAGGTTTAAAAAAATAATAAATTTAATAGACCAAATGTAAATTTATCATCATTATTTGGGAATAATAATATTAAAAAAAGAAATTTAATACACAGAGAAACAAATATTTTAAAATATTCAAATAATCAAACTTTAAATCAACAATCAAGGAATAAAATAAATAAAAATTCATTTAATTCTTTTTTAAATTCATTTGATAATGTCAAAGTTAAGAATAATAAAACAATTGAATCATCTTCTATAGGAAATTTTTCAAGTTTTAGAAAAATACCAAATATAATGAATTTAAAAAAAAAAAATAATCAACATTTATCAATAAAAAATAGTAAATTTAATAGTCCAATTAAACCAAATCATAATTTAATTTTAAGTGAAGATTATTCAAATCAAAATAGAACATTTAATATAAATAATAATACTATAAGTCCTTATTCAGATGTTCAAAGAAATAATTTTCTATTAAATCCATATAAAAGTTCATATGATATTAATAATAATAATATTAATAATAACAATATTGAAAATAATGATTTAGAAAAAATACATGAAAACAATATTTTATTTAAACGAAATATGTCAAAAATTCAATTACAAAGAGGTTATTCTAAAGCAGAATATAATTCTCCTTTTTTAAGAAAAATAGAAACAAAAAAAAAAAATAATCATACAAATACAAATTTAGTAAATATTCTTAATGGGAATAATGATAAAAATGTAGAAATAAATTTTAATAAATATGAAATTAAAATATTATCTGAACAACAGAAAAAAAATTTATTAAATAATCAATTAATAAATAACGATTCATCAGAAAGTAAATTTAATTCAATTAATTCTCTTAATTCAAAAGATGAATCAATGAAATCAGATGATAATGATAATGGATTTATCTTATCAAGAAATAGAAAAAATAGAAGTCAAAAAAATGAATTTAATTTACGTTTTAGAAGAAAAAATACAAAAAAAAAAATATCATTAAATACAGAAAATAGAATAATACAAAATAATAATTCAAAAAATAATTTTTCAATATCAAAAAATGATACTTTTAATATTTCAAGTTTAAATAGATCAAATAAATCAAAAAGTAGAAATAGATATTCATTTTCAAATGAAGATAATTTAAGTACTTCAAATCAATTAATTAGAAAAACTTTAACATCAAAACCAAGAACTCTTATTTTAAGTAATCCTTTAAGAAGAATTAGTAATTATCAAAGTGAAAATGATGAATTATTTCCTAAAAAAGTTAAAACAATGAAATATACTACTACTGATAGTGATAGTAATTATCATTTTAAAAATAAAGAAGGTTTTATTAATAAAATAAAAACTTGGAATAAAAATAAAGTTTTATCAAATAGTAGATATTCTCAAATTTTTTTCAGGTCAAAAAAAAAAAAAAGTGATGATTATTTAAATAATAATATTTTAATACATAAAAAAGAACAAACACCATATCAAATAACTCAATTAAAAAATAGTTTATTAAACAAACAATATTTACCTTTATCAAATATGAATTTTGAAAATAATACAAATTTTGAAGATGATGAAAGTGAATTATTAATAGATGATAATAATAATAATAATAATAATAATAATAATAATAATAATAAAAATTATAAACATTATAGAGGTTCATACATTGAAACATTATCTCCTGAACAAGCATTATCTTTATTATCAATAGATAATAATTCTTATAATAGTGAAAATCCAATAATATATTATGAAGAAGGTGATAATAAAATAAAAAAAACAAATAAAAGATTTATAAAACAATTATCAAGAATTCCAGAAGTTAAGGAAAGAAGAAATAATAATAATAGTTTATTTGGTACTTTAAAAATTCAATCTACTAAATTATTGAGTAATAAATCAAATATTAAGGAACATGAAAAAAAAATATTATTAAATCAAAGTTTACCTTTACCTAAAATAAGTGATTTAAATATTAAATTTCATACAAAAAAGAAAAAAGAAAATATTAAATTATCAAGTGAAGAATTAATGGATAATCCAAGTGATGATTCTAATGAAACTAATTCATATAGTTTTAATTATTCAAAAAAATCATTTAATTTTTTTAAAACTAAAAGTAATTCTGTAAAATATTCTATACAAGAATTTAAATTTCAGAGAAATAATCTTTTTTTATTAGAAAAATCAAAAAAATTAATTAAATATTTATATCAAGATATTGATGATAGTATTAATATGATTAATTTTAATACTGATTATACTAAAGATGATTTTGTTTGTGTTATTCTTGAACATAATAAAAAAAAATTAAATAAAATTGAAGAAGAAAATGAAGAAAAAGTAGAAAAAAAAGAATATCAAACTTTAAAATTTAAAAAACATTTATTTACAAGTAAAAATATTCCATTATCAACAAAAGAAAGAATAATGAATTATTTTCTTTTAAGAATTTTATTTTTAGAAAAAAAAAAATTAAGATTAAAAATTACTTTACCATTATATATAAAAGATTCATTATTAGAAAAATATTTTAATATTAATTTATATGATAAAATAATAAACGGTACATATTTAGCAAAAGATCTTTCAGAAGAAGCAAATGGAGAAAAAATAACAAAACATTTTTTAATAAATAAAAAAAAGAAAAAAACAACTACTAAAGAAAAAAATTCAAATACAAAATTACATCTTGTTTACTTATTTCCATTATTAGAATATATAAATAAATTTTTAATATTTGATTCCATTGAAATAAATTGTCAAAATATTTATATTGAAAAAATAAAACTTGTATTAAAACAATCATCCTTATTCAATCTCAAAACAATCCAAAAATTCCAAACAAAAAAATCATTTAATCTTTTTCAAAGAAGACGATTATCCCTATCAACAAATAAAACATATACAATGAGAAAAGAGCGTAAAAAAAAATTAACAATAATAAACAATAATGAAGGAATATTACAAAAAAAATTTTTTAACAGAAGAAGAAATGCTTTAGTAAATGAACAATTATTAAAATTTCATCAAAAAAAAAAATTACAAAAGTTAACATATTTAAGAAAAAGAGGAGAAGTTTTATTTCAAAGTCCTTTAAAAATGAAAAGAAATCACAAAAAGGAAAATTTAATAGAACAATCAGTAATAAGAAGAGTTTTTAATAGAGAAAGTATGATGTATGAAACACATAAAATAAAATCTGAATTAATAAAAGGAGCAAATACTTTTATTGATATATTATTTCTATATATTAAAGATGGTAATTATCAAAATTTTCAAGATATGTTTCTAAAATTTAATCCTGGAATTGAAGAAAGAGATGAAAATCAAAATTCTTTTTTAAATATTGCTGTTCAATGTGGTTGTAAAGAAATTATTCTTTTTTTACTTGAAAAAGGAGCTAATACTAATTCTCAAAATAAAAAATTAAATACTCCTTTACATTATGCTTTAAGTTTTCAAAATTATGATATTGCTGATTTACTTTTAAAGTATGGGGCTGATGAAAGTATTAAAAATTCTGATGGGTTAACACCTTGGCAATGTTTGAAAAGTACTCATACTTTGATATAAATGTACTTTTTTTATTTTTTTATTTTTTTGGATGTATAAATATTTTTTTTTTCTTTGTTAGGTTTTTATATTTTTTTTTCCATTATTTTTTTTTTGTTGAAAGATTTTTTTTATTGTTTTGTATTTTTGATATATTCAAATTATATTTATATAGTGTTTATGGTTTTTTTATTATTTTATTTAAATGTTAAGTCAGATAATAAATGAAATATTAATAAAAAATAATAAAACTAATTAACCAATATTTTAAGTATATTAAATTGAAATAAAATATTCAAATCTTATTAAATTAGAAATTCTATATTTTATATTAATTGAAAATTTTTTTTTAAAATTGAATATTATTAATAAGATTTTTAATAATTTTATTTAATTATTTCTAAATTATTCCTAAATGAAAATAATAACATAAATACTAATATAAATCTTCAAAAACATATAAAAAATATTAATCTAAAAAAAGAAAAAAAGCCAAAAAAAATATAAACAAAAATTTTTATTTTTTATCATTCCCATTTTCAATTTTCTTATTTTCCTCCTCTTTCTTTTTTTCCTTTTCCAAATCTCCAGGTTTAATATTACTAAAAATATCTTTTAGAAAATTTAAATCTTGTGAATGTCCAATATCCTTTCCATTTTCTTTATAAGTTTCATTCAAATATCCAAAATCATTTTTAAAACTATCTTCTTCAATATCATCAATATTTCCATCACATAAATACTTAGCAAAAAAATCTCCAACTTTATCAACAACATCCCTAGGTCTAATACTATTATGTCCTCCTTTACAGCTATTTAAGCTTTTCTCCCCTCCATATTTATCACATAATTCAATAGAATGTTCAATATTAATTAACTCATCATTTAAAGCATGAATAAAAAAAGCAGGAATAGTAGTTTTTCCAGCACAATCAATAGGTCTTAATTTATAAATATCTAATCCATTTTTCTTTTTAACACTTCTATTTACAATACTCATAGCAGCATCAACTAAAAAACCAGGAAGTTTGGGAACTTGTCTTAAACATAATTCCTTAGCTAATTTAGAAAAATCAGCAAAAGGTGAATCCATACAAATAGCTTTTATTCTACTATCATTATGTGCATATAACATTGCAGTAGCTGCACCCATTGAACGTCCCCATAAACCAATTTTACCTACTCCTGGTATTCTCTCTAAGAAATCAATTACTGTTTTAACATCATCTTTCTCATGATAACCTAATGATATGTATTTACCTTCTGACATACCACTTCCTGCAAAATCAAATATAAAGAAATTTATATTTTTTTTTAAGAGAATATTTGCCATTCGAAGACCTTCTAAACGTGATGAAGAATTTCCATGAAGGTATATTACTACTGGCATTTCTTCTTTAGGACGACATTCTGGGTCAGGTTGAATGAAGGAACATTTTAAAGTATAACCTTCTGAAGATATTATTGAGTAATCTGTACGAGTGTAAGTTTTACGATGGTATATAAAGTGAGATTCACCTAGTTCTTCTTCTGTGTATTCATCACGGGGAGGACGGATTATGAATTTCCATAAAGTATCATAATTGTATTTTATGTCTTGTGATTCCATTTTTTATTTTTTAATTCTTTTTTTAAGTTTCTTATTTTTTATTTTTTTTGATATTTTTAAAAAATTAATATTTTTTTAAAAAGATTTAATATATGAAAAATTTAAATTACAACAAAAATGAGTAATAAAGGGAAAAACAAAAGTAAGATAAAAAACATATATAACAAATAAAAAATAGAAAAAAACAAAAAGAAACATCAAAAAACAAAAGAAACTGAAAACATAGAAGATGACTTAGATAAACTTCTAAACCCAAATCTCCCCTTATCAAATAAAGAAGATGATAAAAAAATAGAAAAAGAATCAAAATCCCCTTTAATTACCCCACCAGACGTATCAAAAATAATATATTTCAATCAAAAGAAAATGAATGATCCAAAATTTACTGATAGTGACAATTCTGAAGATGAAGGATTATCAGATTATAAAGTAAATGGTTATCACCCAGTTCATGTAGGTGAAGTTTTATTAGAGAGATATATAATAATGCAAAAATTAGGTTGGGGTCATTTTTCTACTGCTTGGTTAGCTTTGGATATTAAATATGGAACTTATGTTGCTATTAAAATACAAAAAAGTGCTCAACAATATATTGATGCTGCTTATGATGAAGTTGAAATACTTCAAGAATTAGAAAAACATAATTTTGATAAAGAATGGATTAAATCACTTAAAGAATATTGGAAAGATAATCCTGAGAAAATTGCAGATTGTGATAAAATGGAACATAGTCAAATTGTTCAATTGTTAAATTCTTTTATTTATCATGGACAAAATGGAAGACATTTTTGTATGGTTTTTGAAATTATGGGTGTTACTTTATTAGAATTAATTAAGAGATATAATTATAAAGGTATTCCTCTTCCTTATATTAGAATTATTACTAAACAAATTTTAATTGGATTAGATTTTTTACATAGAATGTGTCATATTATTCATACTGATTTAAAACCTGAAAATATTTTAGTTTGTTTAACTAAAGATGAATTAAAGGGAATTGAAGAAAGTGGAAGTTTTCAAATTCAAAAAACAAAAAAAAAAAGAGAGAAAAATAATACTAATAATAATAATAATGAAAGTGATAGAGATAAAAATCAAAATAAAAATAAATTAACAGGGAAACAACTACGTAAAAAAAATGCAAAATTTAAAAAAAAACAAATAAAAAAATTAGAAAGTTTAGGTTTAAGTCAAATAGAAATAGATAAAAAAATAAAAGAAATAATGGATAAAAGAAAAAACGAAATAAACAAAGAAAACGAAGAAGAAGACTTAGATGTAAACCACTTTGAAATAAACGAGTTATTAGAGCGTCCTCGTATAGCATCAGTTCCAAAACAAATATTAAACTACTTTACATCAAAATCAGATGACATAGATTTAGATTTAGACTCAGATGAAGAGACTCAATCCTCAATAAATCAACCAACATACAATTTTAATATAATGGAATATTCAAAAACTCTTCAAAATTACATAAAAGAAAAAAATCGTATATTACACGATGTTGAATATAGAAAAAATATAATGTTACGTAATAATTTATTAAAAAATGCAAAAACAGAAAATGAAAAAATTTCAGTAATGAAAACAATAGCAGAAGAAATGAATAGAAGAGGACCAGAAATAGAATCAACAATAGATACAAAAATTTGTGATATGGGAAATGCATGTTGGTTTACTCATCATTTTTCAACAGAAATACAAACAAGACAATATAGATCACCAGAAGTTATTTTAGGTATAAATTATAATGAAACTGCAGATTTATGGTCTTTAGCTTGTATTGTTTTTGAATTAGCAACAGGTGATTTTTTATTTGAACCAAGAAAAGGAGAAACTTATACTAAAAATGATGATCATTTAGCACAATTTATAGAATTATTAGGAAAAATGCCAAAAAAATTTGCTTTAAGTGGTTTAAATTCTAAAAAATATTTTAATAAAAATGGGAATTTGAGAAGAATTAAAGGATTACAATATTTTCCTTTAAAAAATGTTTTAATTAAAAAATATCATTTTAAAGAATTTGAAGCTGAAGCTTTAAGTAATTTTATGTTACCAATGTTGGAATATTATCCTGAAAAAAGAGCAAGTGCTAAAAAAATGTTAAGTCATCCTTGGTTGAAAATGCCTGATAATTTTGATTATAAAATGAGTGATATTGAAATTGAAAAAATGAATATGATTGAAAATACAAAAAAAAATAATATTAATAATATTGATGATTATAATGATGATTATGATAAAGATAGACAAGTTATTTCTTCTGAAGAAGATAATTATGCAGGAGATAATGAAGATAATGATAAAAATGTTTTTTCTAATGATGAAGAAAGTGAAGAAAGTGGTGATGAGAATCCTGATAAAATTCATATTCAAAATTTTAATAATTCATTTGCTCAATATGGACAATTTGTTGATTTAACTGCTCTTGATAGAGCAAATCCTCAATTTAATAATATTGTTAAGAAGAAATAAGATTTTGTAATTATTTTTTGTCATTTTTATTTCTTTTTATTATTTTTTTTAAATAAGAAGTAAGTTAATAATTAATTTTTTATATCAAAAAAAAAATTTAAAAAAATATATTTATGTTATTTTAAATTTTAATTAAAAAAAAAATTATTAAAATCATAAGTTATATATTTAAATAATAATTATATTACAATTAAAAAAAAAATGGATATTGATGATGAAGAAGAGGTAAAATAAAATAAAAATAATTAAATTAGACACCAGGATTGAGTCAAGAAAATTTAGATGAAATTCAACAATGTGTTGATGAATTTTTAACAAATAGAATTTTTGATGAGAATAAAGCAGATCAATTAATAAATGATATTTTAGAAAAAGTAATGGAAATTTTATATAGATTCAAAAAACCTTTTAAATACATTACTGATTTAATGATTAGTCATCGTGTTGGTGCTTTTATGACAAATTCTACTAGTGCTTATTATGATAAGTCTTTAGATAATATTTATTATATTTATTATCCAAAAGAAAAAAATGCTGGTGGTAAGGATAAACCTTTAGTTTTTGCTTTGCTTACTATATATTTAGTTTCTTATATGAGAAATTAATGAAATTTATTTTTTTTTTTAATGGGAAATGTTTTATTATTTTTTTTATTAATTTTTTAATAATAATTTTTTTTACAAAGAAAAATTAAAATAAATTCCAACTAAAACAAAAAATAAATACAAAAATAATTTAAAAAAATTTCCAATAACTTTATTAAAAGAAAAAAATGATTTAATCAAAAGATTTTAAGCTTATTCATATAAAAATAAAAAACCATTCAATGAAAATAAAATAGAAATTAAAAAAAAAAATTTTGAATATTTTCTTAAAAAAAGTAATAATTAATTTAAGTAACAATTGTATTTATAAAGATTATAAAAATAATATGAATATTATTTTATTTTAAATCAAGAAAAAATTATAATTACTTTAACTATTAATAATAATGATTTTGATACAATTTATGATGGACTTATTAAATTTGAAAAAAAGAAGAAAAAAAGACTTTATATCATTATGAAATAATTAAAAAAGTTAAAAAATCTAAAAAGTTCACTAATATATATTAAAAAAATTTTTTTTTTATTTTTGAATAACTATTTTAAATTATTTATAAAAAAATCTAAAATTTGGTGATTGAGTCAATCACCATCTTAAATAAAAATTAATCAATATTATAATTTTTTTTTGTTTTTTTTATTTATATTTTATTTTAAATTATTATTTGTTATCTATATATTGAAACAAAGATTATTATGATTATTTTTATTATATAATTATTAAAAGTTTTATTTTTTTGAAAGTGCATTTTGATATTTTTGAAATAAGTTTTTGGTTTTTTCATATATTTTATTTAGTTCTATTATATTATCTTTTTCTTTATTATCATCAATAATTTCATTATCTAAAAATTTAATATTAGAATTATTAACCGAAAAATTATTTATCATTTCATCACTTTGTTTTTCATATGACATTGTTAAAATTAAATTTGCTAATTTTTCTCTACTTATTTCATTATTAATATTTGAAAAATTTAAATTTGAATCAGATGAATATGCATTTTTTAATTTTTTTATTGTTTCTTTTAATTTTTGATTTTCTTCTTTTAATCTTTTATTTTCTTTAATTAATTCAATTTTATCATAATTATTCATTTGTGGTGATAAAAATCTTTTTTTTGGTTGTTGAGTTGAATGAATTATTTTATTTGAAATATTTGATATATTTGATGAATGTTTTTGTATTTTTATTTTACTCTTATTTAATTTACCCTTTTTCTTTTGTCGATTTGTTAATAAATGATCAATTAAATAATCTGGAACTACAATTTTAGATGTTGGAATACATATATTTTTCCCTTTTATATTTTTATTATTTAATGGTATTTCAAATTCAATATTCATTTTGTTTTTATTTTTTTGTGGATTATAAATTAAACATAAAATTTTTTTTATATAATTTTAAAAAAATTTAATATTTAAATTTTATAAATTATTTTATATTTACAATTTATTTTTTTTAATAATATCTACTATCACTTTCAGAATCAAATGAAAAATAATTTCTATTTTTTTTCTTTGGAACTTTTAATATTCTATAAAATTTTATTTTAGGTAAAGAAAATTTTTTAAGACCAAAAGAAAAACCAGTATTCCTCATCATTTCTTCACATTTTCCACTAGTATAATTAATTTGTTTAATAATTTTTTTTTCTTTTTTTTCTAATCCAATAATAAAATCTTTATTCATTTCAATATTAACATGAACTTTATCTCTAATTTTATTAAATTGATTTTTTAATTTTTTATAACCATTTTTTGATATTGTATCACTTATTGTTAATAAAAGATTATTTTGATAATTTTCTAAATTTAATTTATCTTTTTTTTTTTTTGCTTGATGTATCTTATTAAAATATTCTTGAGTTAAACGATAAACATTTCCTAATATTTTTTCATCTTCAGTTAAATTATGAGAATAAAAACTTTTTTTTTTAATTGTTTTTTTATTATTATTATTTATTTTATATTCAGTAAAAATTTTATCTTCTTCTGAAATTTCTAAAGGATTTGATATTTTTCTTTTAAGAGATGAAAAATGTTTAATAGCTTTTTCTGATAAATGATTTCTTGGAAATATTTTTTGATTAATTGAGTTTAAAGTTTTAAAACTTTTTTTCCATAAATTTATTGATGTTGGTTTTGAATTAAAAGTTTGTAAATTTTTATTTGATGATAAACCAACTTTTGTTTGTTGTTTATAAAAACCTAATGAAGTTTGTGATAATGTTGTACTTTTTCTTACTGGTTTTTTTTTTTCATTAATATTAAATTGAATATTATTTGATTGTATACTTTTAATTATATTTTGAGTATTATTTATTTTATTATCTTTTGTTTGATTTGATATATTTCTTTTTAAATTTGAATCTTTTGTTGATGTTTCTGTTAAAAAAGGTGATTTATTATTAAATGATTCTATTGTTTCATTTTGGATTTTTATTATTTTTTTTGGGTTATATCCTATTGATGTATTAATTTCTCTTTCTGGTTTTTTTATCTTTAATGTATATAATCTTTCTAATTTTTTTATTGTATTCAATCTTTTTAATATTATTTTTTGACGTTTTTCTAAACTTTTATCTACTGTTTTATTACTTGAAAAACGTTTCCCAAATAATAATTCTTGATCAGTCATTAAGTTATATTTTTATCCTTTTTAAAAAATTATAAATTATAAATATATAATTTAAAAAAAAATTATAAAAAATATGTAAAAAAATTAATATATTTATTTTTTTCTCATTGATAATCTATAATTTTGAACATCATCATTTTCATCAAATATATTATTAATTATTTTTTTTCCCGAATTATAACTTTTTAAATAATCAATAAAATAATATGGTTCATATTTTCTTAAAATTTTATTATAATTTTTAATATTTAATATAGAACTTGCTAAATGAATAGAAAAATCATTATTTATGTTTGTATTATTATAAATAGGTCTATTTGTAATACAATAATAATTATTTTTAAAAGAATTTGAAAGAAACTTAATTTCTTTGTTTAAACTTTTATTAAATCTTTTAAATGAATTTTCTCTTGTTTTAATTAAGGGAATTTTACTAGAAATTTGATTTAAATTATTGTATGTATATGATTGTTTGTAAGTTGGTTTATATAATTTTTTTCTTTTATTAAGTGATAAAAAATAATTATTTTGACTTGATGAAGGAATTAAATTTTTATTTCTTGTTTTTATTTTTTCTAAAATATCATTAGGGTTAATTTTATAATTTTGTTTTATTGTATTTATTTCATATGTTTCATATTTATTATCTTCATCATCTCCAAAATTATCAAAATAAAGCTTTTTAATATAAAAAATATTATATTATTACTCTTTTTAATTTATATCTAAAATTTGCCATATTTTATTTTTATATTTATGAAAAAAATAAGAAATAAATAATGAATATAAAAATTAAATAAAATAATCATATTTTATTTTTACAAATTATTGCACTATTTAAGAATATATTTTTTCCCTTTGAATAAAAATGTAACTCCTATTTAATTTATTTTTTTCTCATTTCATTTTTTTCTTCAAATAATTTTTTCATTTGATTAAAAACAATAAAAAAATATTCAAATTATTTTTACAATCTTTATAAATACAAATTTTACTTAAATTTATTATTATTTTTTTTAAGAAAATATTAAAAATTTTTTTTAATTCCTTTTTATTTTCATTGAATGGCTTTTTATTTTTATATGAATAAGCCTTTGATTAAATTACTTTTTTCTTTTAATAAAGTTTATGGAAATTTTTTAAATTATTTTTGTATTTGTTTTTATGAGATTTATTTTATTTTTTCTTTGGAAACAAAATTATTATAAATCACCATAATTATTATCCAACAATATATTAATATA
>JAJJLH010002067.1:0-57884 GCA_023806865.1 Isotricha sp. YL-2021a
AAAATTAGGAAAATTAAATATAATAAATAATAATTTAAAAATAAATCCAGAAAAAAATCAAAATACTCTAAAAAATAAATTATAAAAAATTGCAAAATTTAAAACTGTAAATCTTTATAAGAATTATGTTAATAAAAAATTTATGATATTTATATAAATTAAAAAATATATTGTTTTTTCAAATAAATAAATTTGAAACAATAAAACAGCATTTAATATTATTTTTATTATTTGTGTGTTTTTCCTTTATAGAAATACCTATATACTTCAAATTAGGTTCAAATATAAAACTATATTTATTTCCTTTTATTAAATTTTTTATAATATTTATAGGTTCATCAGTATCAGTAAACATTATGATTTTTTTTAATATCCAATTTTTTTTATCTTCAATTGATTTTCCTTTTATTTTTTCTATTTTTTCAATTAAACTATTTTCATTTTCTTTTTCCATATCAGAAAAATTTTTTTCAATTTCAATTTCACATAATTTATTCAAATTTTCACTTTTAATTAAATTACTTTTAACACTTTTTTCATTAAAATTTAATAATCTTTCAGTTGCAAAGAATAAATTAATAAAATTATGAGGATGAATTCTACAAATATTTAAAATATTTAAAATATTATAATAATTACAATCATCATAACAATTAAAATTTAATTTTTTAAAAATTTGAAATCTTGAAAATTTTCTAGCATTATATATTTCACAAGACAATTCACCTATTAAATGATAATCATTTTTTTCAATATCTTTTTTACTAATATTCATTTTAAGAAATAAAGGACCAGAAAATTTAGAATAATAAGGTGAATTATTCATAACTAAATTATATTTTTTTTCATTTCCTACTCTCATTAATAAACAACAAAAATTAAATTTATGTTTTTTTTCATCAATATAACCTAAATAATCAATTAAACCTTTTTCTTCAATTCCCCATTTACAATTATTTTGTATTTGAAAGAAAATTTGAACTCCTTTTTCAATCCAAATATCAAAAAAAATTTCATAATAAGTAGGTTTAATATTAAATATAATATTTTGAGTTGGAATAGTTTTTGATAAAGAATCAAATACATTTTCTTTTGGATCAAATATTATATCTTTTAACATATGCATTGATGAACTTATTCTTTTTGATAAACCATGAAAATGACTAGAATGTGATTTTAATAATTTATTATTTGTTTTTTTACTTTTATTATTTATTTCTGAAAAAAGATTTGTTAAAGTTCTCATTGGTTTTAATTCAATTGTAAAAGCATTATTATCATTTTTTTCTTCTTTTTTTTTATCAATATTTTCAATTTTTTTAGTATTATTTATTAAATCCAATTCTGACATTGTATATTTATGCTTTGAAATTCTTTTTTCTGAACTTTTTGGCTTTAAAATATAATTATTATGTTTTATTTTTGACATTGAATTTGTTTCATTTATATTTTCTGTAATTAAATTTTCAAATTTATTACTATTTCTTGATACTATATTTGATTTTATGAAAGTTCTTCTATTACACATACATCCCATTATTTTTATTTATGTTTATTTTAAAGTATTTATTAATTTAAGAACTTTGTAAAATAAAAAAAAAATTTTTCTAATGTAAAAACAATTTTAATTTAAATAATACTTATTAAAAATAAAAATAAAAAAAATATATTTAAAATTAAAAAAAAATAAAAAATTAAAAATACAAAATTACAAAATAAAAAAAAGCAAAAAAATAAAAAAAACAAAATCAAAATGTCACACAAAACTCAAAATGCAAAACCAATAATTATAGGACAAATTAAGATAAACACTTTTCAAAAATATCAAAACCAAATAATTCCTCAATCAAAAAAAAGAGGAATAAGTGCTTCTCAAATAAAATTAAAACCAAATCCAAAAAATCAAAACGAAAAAAATTCATTAATAACAAACATAATAACTCAAGTAGAAAAAGAGCAAAATTCAAATCAAAAAAATCAAATTTTAAACATAAAAAACCCAAAATTCCCAAAAAATCAAAATTTAAAATTTCAAAAAACTCAAAAAAACCAAAATGAAAAAATTAAAAAAAAATCTCATTCACATTCTCCAAATCGTTTATTAAACTCATCAATGAAATTAAACAATGGTTTACTTCCTCCAAAAATATCAAATAAAAAAACATTAGTATTAGATTTAGATGAAACTTTAGTTCATAGTAATTTTATACCATTTCAAATTCCATCAGATGTAATAATAAAAATAGAATTAGAAAATATAATTCATGATATTCATGTTTTAGTTCGTCCTGGAGTAAAAGAATTTTTAGAAAAAATGTCAAAAAGATATGAAATTGTAATTTTTACTGCTTCATTAAGTAAATATGCAGATCCTCTTTTAAATATTATTGATAAACAAGGTTATTGTCCTTTTCGTTTATTTAGAGAACATTGTACTTTAATTAATACTGCTTTTGTTAAAGATTTAAAAAAATTAGGAAGAGATTTAAAAGATATTGTTATTGTTGATAATTCACCTATTTCTTATGCTTTAAATCCTGATAATGGTATTCCTATTTTAAGTTGGTTTGATGATAAAAATGATAGAGAGTTATATAATATTATTCCTATTTTGGAATTTTTGTCTTATGTTTATGATGTTAGGGAACATATTAGGAAATTTGTTATTGATAATAAAATTAATTTTAATAAAGCTTTTTCTGATATTAATTCATATAATATTATGTTGAAAAATGGAATTGATAGTAAAAATTTTTTGGATTGTCAAACACAACAAATTAATATTAATATTATTAATAATAAAATTACTAATTATATTTGTAATGGAAATATTAATAATAATTATCTAGTTGATAATAATGAAAAGAATAAAAGTGAAAATGATATTAAATATAATAATTTTGTATCAAATGATGAAAATAGTAATAATATAAGTAAAAGTAACAATAATAATGAAAATAAAGAAAAAAATCTAAAAAAGGAAATTAATTTTAAAAATATTATAAATAAAAAAAATAAAAAACAAAATAATAATTTAAAATTATATCATTTAAAGAAAGGGGAAAATAGTTTCCAATTTTCTCAAACAACATCAAATAGAAAAAATAATTTTTTAAATTCTTATGTTTCTCAAAATGTAAATACTATCAGACCACATAATTTTAGTAATTTAAATCAAAATAAAAATCATCAAATTAATATTGCAGAAATAGATTTTTCAAAAACAAATAAGAAAAAAAATCAAATTAAATATTCATCATTTAATTCAAATAATAATCATTTAAAAAATTCTTTTAATAAATCAACACAAGAAATGAATAAAGAATTAAAAAAAACAAATAAAAATTATTTAAATATAATTCCTAATTCAACTAAAAATCATCATTCAAAAAGTTTATCATACAATTTTGAAAATCAAAATTTTCCAAATACAAGACCAAAATCTTCAAATAAGAGATTAATGAATTATAATAAAGATAAAAAAGGAAATTTGAAAGATTTAAGATTTGAATTAAATGAAATATTACAAAGGAAAACTAATAGTAAAAGTTCTCGTTCTAATGATTATAAAAATAGTTTTAAATATATTCAAAATCCTATGAATGTATCTAATAGATTTAATGTAAAATATACAAGTAAACTAATCAAATAAAATTTTTTGAATAAATTTTGTATGGGTTAAATTATATATTTAATAATTTTTTTTTATTAATTATACTTTTTTAAAAATTTTATTTTAAATATTTTATGATATTTATTTATTTTTTTTTATTATTTTATTAGTAATTAAATATTAAATAATTTTAAATTATTTAAAAAGTTTTATTATGTTTTACAATATTATATTAAATTCATAATTCAAAATTAAAAAAAAATTATTTATTATATAAAAGGAAAATAAAACAAAACAACCACAAAAATAATCCATAAAAAGATTATTATCATTATCTATTTATATAATAAATTCATAATTGTATTAGATAAATTTTTTTCTTTTCCAATTTTTTTAATAATTTCATTTTTTTCATTTTTATTTAATCTACCAATTAATTTTTCAATAACAAAATTTCCATAAGTATTATTAAGTAAATATTCTAATTTATCATTTTCCATAATATCTTTATAAATAATTTTAACAATTTTTTCATCGCCATATTTAATACAATTTTCAACAACATTAGATGAAAATTTTTTCATTGATAAATCATAATAATTTTCAACAATAATATCAGTAATTTTATCACATAAAATAATATCATTTGGATTTAAAAAACTTTGAACAACATAATTTGCATAAGGATGTTGAATAAAATTTAAAATATTACCATCACAAATAAAATTAATAATCATTTGTTTAATTTTTCTTTCATTAGTATGTTTAATTAACTTAATTAAAACACATACACCAAAAGGATCATCAATTAACATTTGAATATTTTTAATAATTGAATTATTTAAATCATTTCTTTCATTATCATTTGTTCTAGAAATAAACTTTTGTAATACATGTGTTCCTTTTGAATCTAATGCCAATTCACATATTTTATTATTTATATATTTTAAAGCTAATTTTTTTTCTTCTTCACCATTTATTAATTCTATTAAACTTTGTAATGGATGAGTCCCAAATGAATTATTTGCTATTTCTACAAATCTTTTTTCTATAAATGATAATATTTTTGTTCTTTGGTTTTCATTACATATTTGAATTAATTTTTGACTGAAATAATTTCCATATTTATCTATCATTACATCACTAAATTGATATATTAATTTTGATAATATGCTATCTATTTCTTTTTCGCTTACTTTTTTTAATAAATTTTGAAGCTCACGAGAACCTTTTTGAGTTATTATTAATGAATAAAATTCATTATCACTTGATAATAAAATATTGTTGATTGATATTGATGATTCATTACTTATATCATTTTGATTTTTTTTATTTTGATTTTTTGTTTTTTTTGTTTTTGAATTTAAAGTAAAGATTTCTGATTTATTTTGAGATTCTTTTTCTTCATTTTCTTTTTCTTCATTTTGATTTTGATTTTGTAACATTTTCATTAACATTAATTGACCCATTGCTGGATTAAAATTTTGAAGAGATAAATTTTGCATTTGTTGCATTACTTGAAAATTTAAAAACATTTGAAATAAATTATTTTGTTGTAAATAATTATTGCCTTGTATATTATGTAAGCAATTATTAATATTAATATTATTAGGTATGTTTTGAATATTATTATTTATGAAGTTTTTTTCATTTTTAAATTTATTTAAAAATTGATTCCCATTTCTGAGGT
This sequence comes from Isotricha sp. YL-2021a, assembly GCA_023806865.1. NCBI lineage: Eukaryota > Ciliophora > Litostomatea > Vestibuliferida > Isotrichidae > Isotricha > Isotricha sp. YL-2021a. The sequence goes on from JAJJLH010002067.1 coordinate 5,304, forward strand.
TTAAATTAGAATTGAAATCATTATTAAATTCATCAAAAGGATTATTTGAATATGGAAAATTTGGATTTTTTGTATTTTTTTTTATAGGAAAAGTTTTATTATTTCCAATAAATCTTTTATTATTATTTTTATTAAAATCATCTTTTTTAATATGATTTTGAAAATCATTATGTTTATTTTCATCATTTTCTTTTTCATTATTAACATCATTATTTTCATTTTCAATATGATCTAAAGAATGAATTAAAAAAGTTGGAAGGCAATTATTAGGTTCTTCTCCTTTCTGATTACCTTTAAAATTTTGTTTATTTATAGATTCTAATAAAGAAGAATTATTTTGAATAGGATATTCTTTATCACACATATTATATTTTTAAATTTTATTTCTTTAGTTTAATAAAATTTATAATTCACTCATTATTTTCCTCATTTGGTTTTTATTCAAAAAATACATTAATATTTAGGATAAAATACCTTTTTTAATTATTAAAGGAAAAAGAATGTTAAACTTCAATTATAATATAAATTTAACTTTAGATTAAAAAAGTATGAGTAAAGAAAGTTTTAGAAAATTTTTTTAATTTTTCATTTTTTTTCTTTTTTCAATGTTTAATTTGATTTCTTATGAAAACTAACCTAAAAATAAATGATTAGTGGATTGAGTCCTCTTTTATTTATATAACTAGAATTTTGAATTCTTTTCATTTTAATAGTTTTTTTAAGGAATTTTGGTTGTAAAAACCACCATTAATCTTTAATGATAAAATTATAAAAATGATTTTATTTTTAAAATTTTCTTTTATTTTAGAATTGAAAATGTTTATTAAAAGGTTTTTTTAGATAAATCTTTTATAAAGTTAAGACTTTAAGAAATGATCTTTTTAAAATATAATGGAATTTTAAATTACTTTAATTTTTTTAATATTTATTTTATACAAGAATTATCTTATTAAAATGAAAGAATAATTAATAAATGATAATTGGATACTTAAATTATTTAAATGTTTCTTATTTAATTAATTAAAACATACAATTTATGATTAAGGATTATATATATTAAAAATAATAATTAAATTTATTTTTTTATATTTTTCAAAACAATTATTGCTTCATCTTTTGTTATTTTTGGATTTTTTATTTGTTCTTCAATTAAATATGATAATAATATACCAATTTGTTTCCCATCTGAAATATTTAATTCTTTTTTAATATCTTTTCCATTTAATAAAGGTTTCATTTCATTAATTTTATCTAAATGTTCATCAATTAAAAATTTATAAAAATCTCCATATTTTTTCACTATTAAATCAAATATTTCTTTATTTAAATTTTCTATAATTAAATTTTGGTTATTTTTTTCAATATATTCTTCACATATTGATAATATTATTATTTTTTTTATATATTTCTCTTTTATATTTCTAAAAGCTAAACCAATATTTAATCTTTCTAATTTATTTTGATTAATTAATTTTTTTATAATAATAATATTATTAATTATAGTAATAATATCATTTACTTCATTATTATGAATTTTAAGTATTTGACTTAAAATAATTTTACTACCAATTTCATTATTTTTTTTAATTTTATTTTCATAAATTTTAAATGGAGAAGTTAATAAAGCATAATTTAAAATTTTAACATCATTTTTATTAAAATCACTCCAAAAATTTTCCTTTAAACAATTTCCCAAAATCATCATATTAACACATTTAATATAATCTTCATTTTTTCCTTCATCAAATTTCAAACAAGACTTTAACAAATTAAATTTATACAACATATAAACACTAGAATAAGCATAAAAATTTTCCATCATTAAACTTAATTCTTTTTCAATCCTTTGATTAGATAAAATCTCATTAAATAACTTAATAAAAAATTCTTTATTAATATTATCAATAATATCTTTATCTAATTTAAATTGAAATCTAGAAGCAAATCTAATAACACGAAGCATTCTAAGAGGATCTTCATTAAATGAAATATTACATTCTTTAGTCATTCTAATTAAAGAATTTTTTAAATCTTCAATTCCTTTTTTTGAAAAATCTTCTATTTGATTTGTATTAATATTATAAAATAATGAATTAATTGTAATATCTCTTCTAAAAGAATCTTCTTCAGGTGTTCCTATTGAAATTTCTGGAATTCTACTTTTTTCTTTATATATTTCTTTTCTTAAATTTACTATATCAATTGTTTTATTAAAAATTTCAATTGTTGCTGTTTGAAGATGAGATGATTTAGAATTTGAATTTATTATTTCTTTAAATTCTACTTTTTCATTTTTTAAATTTTTAATATATTCTTGTCCAGTTATATTATCTAATGTAATATCTATATCTTCACTATTTTTCCCTAATAATTTATCTCTTACCCATCCACCTGCTACTCTAAATATTGTATTTTTTGAATTGTGTGATAGGAAAAAATTAAATATTTCTTTTTCTTTATCATTTAATGAAATTTCTGTTTTTATATTTTCTATTTTTTGAATTTTGTAATCATATGGTTTTAAATTTTCCATTTTTTAATTTTTTTTGATATTCAATTTTTAAATAATATTGTTATTTCTTTTTTTTTTAATTAAATGAAAAATTTTAATTCTTATAATCATTTTGATAGGGATAAAATTATGAATTATTATAATAAAATATGTTTTAGTAAAAAAATATCTGAGATATTTTCTAATATTACAGAAAGAAAAATTGAATGTGAAAAAGAATATAAAGAATCATCTAAATATATTAAAAAAATAGAATTATTAAAGTTTAAAAAGTTTTTATTAAAAAATAAAGTTAAAAAGATAGAAAAAACATTAATAAAAAGTTCAAAAAAACCATTAGATTCATTTTTTTTATTAACAAAAATGAATTCAGAAAAAAATTACGGTGCATCTTTAAAACATATTAAAATTACACAATTAAATAATTCTCATTTATCAAGAAATAAAATGAGAATAAATCAAAAAAATGAAAAAGAATCAGATAATAAAGAAGAAACAAAAAATAATGATACAATACCAAAATTAAGTCATGAATTTTCAAATAATTTAAAAAAAAATTATCGAGTTAAAAATAACAAAATAGAATATATAAAAGAATGGGAAGTAAATGAAGGATTTTTAAAAAAAAATAAAGATAACAAAATTTTATTAAATGATATAGAATATCAAAAACATATTATAACAAATGAAATTGAAATAATTTTAGATAATTTTAATCAATTTAAATCATATTTAAAGGAAATTATCAATCAAATAGAAAAAGAAAATATCAATGAAAATTTTATTAAAAAATTAAATATTCAAATTGAAACAACAATTTCTTTATTAATTGAAATAAGTCATATAATTTTAAATGAATATGAAAATTATATTTATAAATCTGAATTAATTAAACCTGAATATCCAAAAATGAATTATGGTTCTTTTGTAATAAATGAAAAAAAAGAATTTATAAATAATATAAATATATTTAAAGAAGCCATACACTTTTTAAAATGTACTAATAATATATATAATTCTTTAACTTTATTTACTCAAAATTATATTATTCCTTATAGAAAAATGATTCAATTAAAACAATTTTTAGCAAGAGGAAGATATGGAATTGGAGGAATTATTTTTACTATTAAACAATATTTGAAAGAAGTTATATTTAGTGATAATTTATTTAAGTATTATATAAATTCAAAGCAAAATGATATAATATCATTTGCTAGTTTTCAAAAAAAAAATAGAGTTCAAAAATCTGAAAGTATTCTTAATTTATTTAATGAAAAAGCTAATAGATTAGAATACTTATTTCGTAGTAAATCTGATAGAAATATAACAAAAAAAAATATAAGGTTTTTTCATTATGATATTAATACAATAAAAAAGAATAATTAAATATAAAAATTATTTAAACAATTAAATTGAATATAAATTTGATTATTTTTTACTTGAAAAAATATAATAATATTAAAATTTATGACACTATTTATTAATATTGTTTTTCATTTTAATTTATATATATATTATATATTATTAATAGTAATGATTAAAAATATATTATTTTTTTTATAATTTTATTCAATATATTATTATATTAAATAAATAATAATTTTGATTTTTAAAAATTCAATCATAATTTTACATTTTTAATATATTCATAAATATTAATTCCTTTTTCATATGAAAAAAAATATATAAATTTATTTAATAATTTATTTCATATTTAAATATAATCAATTAAAAAAATTTTTTTTAATACTTAAAATATATTTTTCACTCTAAATTCAATTCCTTAACCAACTCACTTTCATCACAAGCATCAGAAAAATATTCTAAATTCAAAGCATCCTGACATGAAATTCTTTGACTAGGATCTAAACAAAGTAACTTCATAATTAAATCTAATCCTTGACTAGAAATTTTCTCATTAAAAACTTGTTCTAAAATTCCATTTTTTTCAGGATAAGGTAAATAATTTTGTAACTGAGAAACACCTGGCCAATTTTTTTCAGTCGGAGCTCCAACAATTTCAATAATTTTTCCTAAAGTTTCCAATTCACATTTCCCTTTAAAGATAGGATAACCTAAAATTAATTCACAAAATACACAACCAATACTCCAAATATCAACTCCTTTTCCATAATATAAATCACCATAAAAAATTTCTGGTGGTTTATAATATAAAGTTATTACATTTCTTGATAAAGGTTCATTTTTATTTTTTGGTATTTCTGTACATAAATCAAAATCAGTTAATTTTAATACTCCTTCTGATGATATTAAAATATTATCTGGTTTTATATCTCTATGAATGTAATTTTGAGAATGTAAAAAATTTACAGATGTTAATAATTGTTTCATTATTCCTTTTATTATTTTTTCTGATAATTTTTTTTCTTTTATTATGTTTAATAAATTGTATTTGTAATATGATGTTATTAAATATTGATTTTCATTGTTTGTAAATGATTCTATTACTTCTATTATGTTTTTGTTTTTAAGTTTTGTTAATAAAGATAATTGTTTTGAAGCACCACCATTTGATATGTTGTCTAAATAAAATTTTTTCATTGCGTATTGTTTGTGTGTTGTTATATCTTCTACTAAATATACACTTCCAAATGAACCTCCACCTATTTTTGATTTTTTTTCATATTTGTTGTTGTAGAGTTTTTTCATTTTTTTTAATTTTTGATTTTTAAATTTTAAAATGTTTAATTTTTTTTTAATATTAATAATTTATTTTTTATTTTATATTATTTTAAATAAAATTTAAAAATATGATATAAATATGGATTTAAATTTACAAAAAAAAGTAAAGAAATTAAATAATTGTTTATTTGAGAGAGATTTAAATCATTTAAAAACATATAAATATAAACAAAATAGTTCTAGAGATAAATATTTTATATCTGGTTTAGATGAAGAATTTATTCAAAAATATATTAAAAATCAATTAGAAAAGAAAAATCTTTATAAAAATAAAGATTCATTTTCATCAAAAAGTTCAAAATTAATTGAAACAAATCAAACAACTCTTAAAAGTTATATAAATCAATTTTCAAAGAGAACTTCAAATAATTTAAATGATAGTATAAATAAAATAAATGAAAATGAAAAAAGAAATAATTCATTTAATAAATTTGAAATTAATAAACCACCAATTTCAATAAAATATTCATCACAAAATTTATTTTATAAAAAAAAAATCGATAATTGTAAAATAAATATATCAAACTTAAAATATTGTAAATCAGTAAAAAATTTTAATAAAAATAATATTACATATAATAATAGTCATAGAGAGTTTAATTCAATTAAAAGAAATAATATAGGATTAATAAATCAAAAAAGTGAAAAGGAAATAAAAATTAAGAAGAATAATATTAATCATAAAAGAAATAAAACTGCAGAATTAAAAGTATTTAATAATAATAAAGTAAATTATGAAAAATATAAGCAATTATTAATTAATAAAATAACCATTTTAAAATATGAAATAAGTAAATATAAAGAAGAAAAAAATAAATTTGAAAAAGAATTAAATTCTTTAAAGCCTTCAATCAAACAAGAACAATATATAAATATATTAACAATGGAAATTCAAAATTACAAAAGTGTACAAGAAATGTATAAAAAAAATTGTGATCAATTGACAAAAGAAATAATAAATATAAAAGAAAAAATTAAAAATTTAAAAATTCTAATTGAATAAAATTATTATTTATAAAATAACATATATTAACTAATTAAAAATTAGTTATAAAAAATAATATTTAATTTTTAATTTATATATCAAACGCCTAAAAAAATGATATCGAACGCCAATTTTTTAAAAAAATTCCCAAAAAAAACCGAAAAAACTCCTTTAAAGAATATTGAAACAATTCAAAAATCTGATAACGATTCTCAAATTTATTATACAAAACCTCCTAAAAAATTTTCAAATAAATTTGAAGATGATTACTTTACAAATGAAAAAAAAGAAGAAGAAGAAAAAATAGAAAAAGAAAATCAAATGAAATTTAGAACAGAATTATGTAAATTTTTTGAAATAAATGGAAGATGTAAATTTGGTGATGCTTGTATTTTTGCACATGGAAAAGAAAATTTAAGAGAAAATCAATGTAAAAAAAGTGGTTATAAAAAAAGACCTTGTGTTAATTTTTTTGATAAAGGTTTTTGTATGTATGGTAATAGATGTCAATTTTCTCATAATTTAAATCAATTTGAAAATGAAAAAATTAATAATGAAAAAAATAATTTTTCTTATAAAAATTTTTTTGTAGAATTAAATGAGAATATTACTCCTGAAATTAAAAAGGAGTTAAAAAAGGTTAAGGGAAGACCAAGATTGAGCGTTTTTAAAAAAATTGTTAAAGTAAAAAAAATTATTTATGAAAAAGGTAAGAATTATGTAGATGATATTATCAAAAAGAAGAAAGAAAAAAAGTAAATTTTCTAAATTGACTATAAAGCATATCTTCGATATATGTTGTGAATAAAAATTTAGAAAATTAATTTATTTGTTTAATTGGTTAATAAATAGTATTAATTTTATTTTCTTAATTGTATATATTTTTTATTAATTTAAAAACTAGAAGGTTTAATTTTTTTTAATTATAAATAATACTTATATTTTAAATTATTAATTCATATATAAAAAAATACTATTTATAAAATTATTATTATAATAATTGAAATAATCAAAATTATCTAAAGAAAAATTTTTTATGAATTTTTAAAATACAATTTCATTTTTTTATATTACAAATTACCAAGAGATATATTATGTTAAGATACATTATTCTTCTTTTTCTTTTTTAAATAAAATTTTATGAAGATTCATTTCTGAAATTCCTTTATTAATAGTTGAATTAAAAAAATCACTAAATACATTTTTTGATGTATTTGAATATTCTTTTTTACTTTTCTGTCTTTTATAATTAATATTTGTTTTTATTAATTTACCTCTTTGACTTGATAATAATAAGTTTTCATCATCTCCTTCTTTTTCTGTTATTTTTGTATTAATTATTGCAATTCGTTTTCTTTTCTTTTTTTGTTGAAAATTACTTTTTATTTTTTTTCTATTTTTTAATATACTTGAATTTAATGTTTCAGAAACATGTTTTATTAAAATTGCATCATTTAAAGATAAATCTTCTGAAAAACGCATAAATGTTTTTTTTTTGAATATTTTTGTTTTTAATTGATTAACTATTCCTAAATTATTTATTTCAACCATATATTTTCCTATAGATTTTTGTTGAGTTATATTTTCTCTAATATTAGAATTAATTAATAATTGTAATTCTTGTATTTCATCTAAATCATTTTGAATACTTTCTAATTTGTCAAATGATTTTTCAAAATTTAATAAATTTTCATGTATTTTATTTTCTAAAGATATTAATAAATCATCTACAGGAATTGTAAAAACATCAGCAACTTTATCATTATTTTGAAAATTTTTAATATGTCTATTAAGTATTAAAATATTAATAGAAACTTTTTTACAATATGAAACTCTTATATATTGATTTTCTTGAGCATTTAATAACATTTTATCTCTTCTTAATTTTAAAATTTGAAGTATTACATATGTTGCTTTATATTCTAAATTTTCTTCAGAATATAATTTTGTCATTTTTATAAAAACTTTTTTTTCTGATTCACTCATAATTGTATATTTCATTAAATTATTAAGAAGAAATCCTGCAATTACATATAATATAATAATTACAAAAAAAGTTATTATTCTAGTAATTATAGTTTTAGGATAATAATCCCCAAAAGAAACTCCAAAAGATATTATACTTATTAACCAAATAACATTTAAAGGAGACATAAAATTTAATTCAACATTCTCTTCCTTTGTTTTATAAATTAAAAAACATCCAAATTCAAAAGTTCTTAATAAAAAAACAACAATAGTAATAGTTAATATTAACATAAATAAACTATATAAAAATGGATTATCCATTAATCTTGCTCTAATTGAAAAAAAATAGCCAGGTTTAACAGAATAATTTTTACAAATTGATTGAGTTAATAATGTCCCATATTTTGTATAACCAATATTTAAAAGATTAATAATATATAATTTAGATACATTTAATAAAAAATATATATCGACAAGATATAAAGGATATACACAAAATTGTTGATGAATAATAATTATTGGATTTATTTTTGGAGGAAAACATAATGCACATACTATTCCTATTATTAATCTTTTTCTTGAACTTTGAATCCTTATTTGATATTTATGAACTAAATATTCTTTTATTAATAATAAAAATGTCATTAAAAATGCTGTTATTATTGAAATTGATCTACAGAAATTTTCAAATAAAGTCAATTTTCTATTTTTTAATTGTTTTATAGCATTTATATAATTATTATCTACTAATAATGACTTTTTTAAATATTTATATGAATATTCTTTATTTAAAATATTATCAATCAAACAAAAAATTAAACTTAATATGATAAATATTGAAACTATAAAATGGATTTTATTTATTTTATCAATTGTTTGTCCTTCTGGAGTTTTTTTTTCAACATCTTCTAATAAATCTACTAAATATTGAGGATTTATCATTTTTTTCGGTTCAAATGCATTTATTTTTTTTTTTGAGTTTTTATGTAAAAACTTTGGTCCATATTTATTTACTATATCTTTATCAAAATTCTTTTTTAATATTGATAATCTTTTTAAATTTCTTTTATTTTGTATTTCTTCTTTTTTAAAAAATGAACCAAATATACTACTTTTATTTCTTACATTTGTTTTTTTTAAATTATTCCCTGTAAATGTAGTTGAATTTAATTGATTCATACTTGATGTATTATTAGATGGTAAATTATATTTATTTGATTTATCAATACTTTGAATAAAAAGAAGTGAATTTTGATTATTACTATCATTCTCCATCAAAATTAATAAAAAACAAAAAAAATTAAATATGGAATTATTTTTATTTTTTCTCATTTCATTAATTATAATATATTTATTAAAACAATATTTTAATGGACCTAAAAATACAAAAAAAAATATGAATGGAAAATTACTAATAATAACAGGAACTTCTGATGGAATTAGTTTAGAATCAGCAAAAGATTATTATCAAAAAATGCAAAGGTAATTTATATAATTTATATTAAAAAAAATGCAGAATTTCAATAAATTGATTTAACTAGCTTTTCAAGTATAGAAATATTTACAAAAAAAATATGGTTATAATAATGCTTTTCAAGTAAATTATATTGGAACTGTTTTATTGAATTTTATTATTATTGGATCCATTTTAATGAAAATGAATCTAAAATTATTAATATTTCTAGTAGAGGTTATTAGTATTCAAATTTAAATTATTATGATAATAAAATATTTAATGATATTAATTTATTTAAAAAAAAATATGATAAAAATAATCAATATTTAAGAAAGATAATTGTGATACTAAATTATTAATTATTTATTTAGACAATATAAGGAATATCATTTGAGAAAAAATATCCTTATTTAAAAGCAGTAAGTATACATCCTGGAATGATAAGTACTAAAATTTTATCTTTTCCCTTTATATTAATAAAAATTATATTATCAACAATATTGTACCCTTTATTTTATTTGATTTCAAGAAGTAGAATTCAAGATGCACAAACACAATTATTTTGTTGTTATTCAAATAATTAAGAATTAAATAGATGTGATATTATTTTAATAGTAAAATAAAATCAACAAATATTAAATCAAAAGATGAAAAATACAAAATATAATAATAAATTGGACATTAAATACTATAAAACAAAAATACCAAAATAACAAAATTATATCATCACTCCCATTATTATAAAAGAAAAAAAAATAAAAAAAAATTTTTATTTAATCCATTTTTTTAATATTTAAAATCCCTTTATCAATAAGTACCTTAAACTTACTAGCAATATAAGGATCACTTTGAATTTCTTGAATATCAATCTTCCCTTCAATTTGTAACCTATCTAAAATAGGTTTAATTTTTGGATCATTAATAATACTTTGAACATCATCATTATAATAATTAGGATTACTACTCATAGGATTTTTAGCTAAATTATTAAAATGTTCTCCCATAATAGAAGAAAATTCTTTTATAAAATTAGAAAATTCAGGATTATTACCATATTTTCTCATACATTCTTGAGGATTATTTTGCATTTCTTGAATCACTGTTGTAAATCTTGGATCCATAAATGCTTTCATTAAATTTGGTTTTTGTGCTATTTTCATTAATAATTCTTGATTTAACCATTCTTGTTTATTATTTACTATGTTATTTAATAATGAATGATTTACAGATGAATTTTTTTCACTTTCTTTTAAGTCTGCTTTAAATGAATTCATTGTATTTGTTTTTGATGTTGTTCCTGGAGATGATTTTATATAGGTTAAATCTTCTATTTGAGATTTTTTTTCTGAATTTAGAGTTTGTTTTGGAGGGGATTTTTTCTTTTCTGGTTCTTGTTTTTGTGTCATTTTGTTTTGACGACGGAAAAATCCTTTTCTGAAACCTTTTCCAAAGTCGTCGTCATCTTTTTTTGGTATTTTTTCTTCTGGTTTTGGTTTATTTTCTACTTTTTGAGGCTCTAGTTTTTTGTCTTCTGGAATTGATGTTATTGGAATATTGATTTTGTTTGGATTTTGATTATCTATTTTGGGATTATTATCATTTACAACATTTACTTTTATTTCTGAAGGTATATGATCATTATTATCTCCTCTGTTTTTTCTTATTTTCCCTAATTGCTCTGAAAAATCTTCTAAATCTGGAATATCATCATCATCACTCATTGATTTTAAATATATAATAATTTTATTTAAATATAATAATTTATTTTTTATAATTAGTTAAACATAATATAATTTTTACATAAAAAATAAAATAAAAGTCTTTATATACTTAAAATACATAAAATATCTTTAATAAAAAATTAAACATATTTTTTTAAGAATTTAACTTTCCTTTCATTAACTTTAAGATAAGATTAAGAAAAAAACAAATTTTTTTTTCTTAATAAAATTATAATGTAATAACTGATTAACAATTTATTCATATAACGAAGTTAAAGATTCATTATTTTGAATTCTTCTAATAGCTTCAGCAATTAATAAAGCAACAGAAATTCTTTTAATTTTTCCACTATATTTAGTCTTATGAGGAGGAATAGTATCAGTAACAATAACTTTAGTTAAATCACTATTATGAATTTTTTCAATAGCCATTCCATTAAATAATCCATGAGTAGCAAAACAATAAACATTCTCAGCACCATTATCTTTTAAGCATTTAGCAGCTAAACAAAGAGTAGTTCCAGTATCAATCATATCATCAACAATAATACAATCATTTCCTCTAACATCACCAACTAAATCCATTCTACTAACTTCATTAGGTCTTGGTCTTTGTTTAATAATCATAGTAGTACCAATATTTTTAGCATTAGTTTTTTTCATAAGTAATTGAGCAAAAGCTTTAGCCCGATAAACACCACCATGATCAGGAGAAACAATCATTAATTTATTATAATCCTTAACCATTTTTTTCTTAATTAAATAATTAACCATAAGAGGAACAGCTTCTAAATTATCAACTGCAATACTAGGTTCAAAAAACCATTGAATTTGACTACAATGTAAATCAACACATATACATCTATCTACACCAACAGCTCCTAATAATTTAGCAACATCAGCAGCTGAAATAGAAGTAAGTTTTTTTTCTTTTCTATCAGCTCTAGCATAACCATAATAAGGTATAACTGCAGTAATTCTTTTAGCATTTGCTCTCCTCATAGTACCAATTGTTAATAACAATTCCATTAAATTTTCATTAACTGGTGTTGATGTTGGTTGAATTATATAACAATCTTTACCTCTTACACTTTCTAATAATCTTATATTACATTCTCCATCTGCATAATGTGTTGATATACTATTTGATAATGTTAATCCTAAATCTCTTGCTACTTTTTCTGATAATTGAATATTTGCGTTTCCAGAAAAAATTGATATTTTTTCATTGTTTAATGGAATGCAATTTCTACTTCTTATAAATGGATCTGATTGAAGTCCTGAGATTATTAAAGGAATGTTTGGAGCGTGGATATAAGTTAAGAATGTATTTAGACCTATTATTCCTAAGGAGGATAAAATGAATTTAATGTTTGGATTTGAGTACATTAAACTTTCTTTTTTTTATATTTTTAAGGTTATTTTATTAAATATATAATAATATTTATTTTTTATTTTTTTTATTTTTTTTTTTGAATTTTTTAAATAAAAATATGGAAGGGATTGATAGGATAAAAATAATAAAAAATATTCCCAATAGGAGAAAATTAAGAACTAATACAGAACCTCATTCATTAAATTCATCAAGTAATCAATCATTATCATTTATTCAATGTGGTGATGGAACTATAAAAAGAATAAGAAATAAAACTTCTTATAAAGAAATTTATTTAGAACGTTTAAATTATAATCCAACTGAAATTCCTTTTAGTAAAGGAAGAAATTTAAGTTATAGTAATGTATATAATAATAAAAATTTAAATATAAATAGTCCGGGAGATTCTTTTTATAGTAATCCTAGTAAAAAAAATTTAAAAAGTCAAAGTTTTATTGATAATATTAAACCATTAAATTTTATTGGGAAAATTAAAGGTAAACAAAAGAAAAAAGAAATTGAAAAATTAGTTCTTAATATTGAAGATGATGAAAATTTTAATAATCAAAAAAACTATATTAATAAAAAAAAAATTAAAGAAATAAGTAAAGAAAAGCAAAATAAAAAAAATTATAATAAAATATCAATTATTAAAAACCCAGTGAAAGAACATAAAAAAAGAAATAATCATCAAAATATAATTGATGTTCATAATTTTCAAAGTGGAAATAATATTAATGATGAAGATGATGAAGAAAAAAATGAAAGTATAAATTCAAAAATAATAGAAAAATTAGAAAAATTATCTTCAGAAATAAATAGAAATATAGAAAATAATCAAGAATTAGAAATAAAAAATAATAAAATAAATGAGAATAAAAAATATAAATTTGAACCAAAAAAAAATAAAAAAAAAATAAATAATAATCTAAATGAAGATTCAAATGAAATTCATTTATCAAATAATAAAAATGATAATAAAAATGATAATAAAAATGAAGATGGTTCTGTCACTTTACAAAATTCCAAAATTGTAGTTTATAGTATTAATAATGAAAAAACTATTGAAAATGAAAATAAATATAATAAAAGATATAATGATGAAGATTTATATAATCTTTCAGGCTCTGATAATTTTCAAAAAATAAAAAATAATATTAATATTAGTAAAGAAAATTCACCAATTAAAATGAAACAATCAGATAAATTTTCAATTGTTTCAAATGATTCTATTTTTAATAGTAAAAATACAGAATTTTTTGATATAAATAAACAAAATAATAAAAAAGAAGAAAATAAAGATAAAAGTATAGAAAATAATAATAATTTTTCAGGTAAAGAAAGTATAATATTAAATAATAAAGAAAATATACAAATAAATAATAAAGAAAATATAAAACAAAATCAAAATTTAATTAATGATAATTTTGAAACAAATAATGCAGAAAGTGAAATAATTGAAAATTATGATATAAATATAATAAATGAAGAAGACAAAAACAATGATGATAATAATTCAAAAAATTTAAATCAATTAAATACAGATTCTATAAATTCAAATAATAATAATGATGAATATAAAAAATCAATAAATCAAAATACAGATAATAAAGATAGTCCAATTCCAACATATTCAAGTAATAATAATGAAAATGAAGGTTATGATGAAGAAAGAGTCAGAGTATTTGATGAGGCATTAAAAGATAATTCAAAAATGAATCTTTTTAAAAATTCAATTATAAAAGAAGAAGAAAATGAAAATGAAGAAAGTCTTCAAACTTTACAAATGAAAAAAAGTTTTAATATTAAAGATGATAAAAAAATAATTGATAATTTAAATTTAATTGATAATGATGAAAAAAATAAACAAACTATTGAAGTAGAAATTGATAATGATGATAGATTAATTGAAAATAATAATTTAAATAAACAAGAAAGTAATAACTTTGATATAAATGATTCTAAAAATTTTGTTCATAAAAATTTAGAAAATATTGATTCAAAAATTTTAGAAAATAATAATAGTGAAAATCATAATGATAATAATGAAGATTTTAAAATAGAAAATAATAAAAATAAAATAAAAAAAAATGAAATTAATAATGAAATGAATGAAAATAAAAATAAAAATAAAAATAAAGATTATATTGATAATAAAAATATTGATAATAAAGATAAAGATTACATTGAAAATAACAAAAAAAATGAAAAGGAAAATCTTAATAATAAAGATGAAGGAGAAGAAATATTTCAAAAAAATAAAAATAAGTTAAGAAATGTATTAAATAATTTTGACAATTTTTTTATATCAGAACAACAGACTGGTTCATTTAATACTAATATTAAAAATGAACAAATAGATAATGCAAAAAATTCTTCAGATAGAAAAAGAAATAAAAATCAAGACAAAAATAATAAATTAAATGTTTTAACTGTTAAAAATTTAATATCAGAAAATAAAAATGATACAAATAATTCAAACGAAAAAAATAAAAATGAAATAAATAATAATAAATTTAATGAAAAGAAATTGAAATTTTCACCTCAGATAATAAATTATTCATCATTAAATAACAAAAAAATAATACCATTGAAAATAAATAAAATAAATTTTTCAATAAAAGAATCACCAAAAATAAAAAATAATGAAAACAATATAAAAAATAATATAGAAGAACCAAATAATAAAAATGTATCAATGTTAAGCTCAATTCATAAAATTCAAAATGAAATATCAAATTCAAAAATAAATCAATCAACAATATCAAAAAATACAGTTAATTGTAATAATTATACAAATTCAAATACAATTGCCCCATTAACACCTTCAGAAAGATTTTTACTTAATGAAGATTTTATAAATAATGGAATAAATGTTAAAAAAAAAAATTTTAATAATAATAATAATGATATTATGGAACCTAATTATATTCCAAAAAATCCTGATAATAATAATAATTATATTCCTGAAATAAATGAAATTGATGATTTTATACAATTTTTAAAAATAAAAAATCAAAATGAAAATACAAATTTATCTTCATTAATTCAAATTAAAGAACAATTAAAACAAAATTATAAAAAAAATAAAGACAATATTTTAAAAAAAAAAAAAGAATTTCATAAAAAAATAAATACACAAGAGACTGATTTTTTATATGAATCTAATAATATAAATTATGAATCTCCACCAATAAATAAAATTAAATATGATAGTCATTTAAATAATATTAAAATGAATAATATACATAGTAAAGTTATAAAACAAAAAAAAAATATTATAAATAATACAAATTCTAATTTGTCATTTTCAATTCCTAAAAATATTAATAATAAAGTAAATGGTATTAAAAATCAAAAATCATATAAAAGTATATTTGATATTAAAGATGATAATATAAATAATAATGATAAATGTAAGTTTAATTTTTTTGGATTAGATAAATATGATGAATTAAATCATCTAACAAAAAATAAATCAACTGTTAATATAAAACAAGATATAATGAAACAAGATTTTTATAAAGAAAAAGATAATTCACAAATAATGTTTCAAGGATTTAATAATGAAATTAAAATTCCAAAAGATAAATATTTAAATAAAGTTAAAGAAGATGTAAAAAAATATGAAAATAAAAAGAAACAAGATATGAAATTTACAAAAGTAAATATACCAATTCAAAAAAATACATTACCTCGTTCTAATACATCAAATTCTCTTAGAAAAAATAATATAAATAGTGAAAATATGATAATCATGCCTGCTAATACTTTAGAAGATGTTATTGATGCTCGTGCGCACTTTTTTTCTAAAAAATAATTATTATAATATATATAATCATTATAATTATTTAATTTTAATATAAATTTTTTTTAATAGAATTATATATTTTTTATTTATTAATTCAATAAAATTCAATTTAAAATACAAATATGAAACAATTAATAAATCAAAAAAAAATAATAAAGAAAAAAAAAATAAAATCATTTAAAAAACATATAAAAAATGTCAAGTGATGAAAAAATTCAATTAGTAGCATTTTCAACAAATGATACAACAGACACACCAAATGATATAATAAACACATTTTTATCAAAACACATTCATTCAATATTAAAACAAACTAGACATACCTATGGATTTCAAACTGAATTACCAGGAACAAATAAACAAACAAAAATATTAATATATTCAGTATTAGATCTTCAAAAAGAATATCCAGGAATAAAAGACATAAATTGCTATATTATATTTATTGATACTGAAAAAGAAGAATCAATTCAATTATTTAATGATATAATTGTTTATTTTAGAGAATATTGTGATACTTCAAAAAAAATTTTTGTTGTTGCTTTAGAAACAAATGATTTTTCAAATCCATATTTAAATAAAAATGATATTTGTGGGAAATTAGACGAAAATCAATTAAATTATGAATATAATAATATGAATTTAGATGATAAAAATAATGTTGAAGAAATCTTATTAAAAATTTTTGATTTTTCTTTAAAAAATCCTATTAGAAATGTTGGTAATACTATTCAACATCAACAAGGTGGTGATAAATCTTGTAATATTTTTTAATTTTGTAAAAGTAAAAAGTTGATTAATTTTTAGTTTTGATTTAAAACAATTTGTTTGAAAACAATTTTAATTTCAATTTTTTTAATTAATTAATTGTTTTTTTCATTTAATTATTCTTTAATAATAATGTTAATATTTTCTTAAATTGAGTTAAAATATTTTCATTTTTAATTTTATTAGAAAGTGTTGTTGCATTATTAAATATAATATCTTTTTGTATTTTTGATTTTAGCATAACATTAACAATATGTTCTAATATTTTTAATATAATTTCCTCATTTGAAGGATCATTTCTTTTAAATGATGTCTCTTCTTTTATACTTATATTATACCATTCTTCCCAAAAGATCATTTTAGTTAATAAATTAATACCTTTTAATTTAGGATATAAACTATCAATTAATAATAATTTTTCTTTTTTATCATCCAAATAATATAATTGAGATGATTTAATTAATAATATAACACTTGATATATTTTCTTGATTTTCATCTAATTTTAATATTGATAATATAGCATTATAAATTACGGTAGTTAATAATTCAAATGAACCCTTATTAATTGCTTTTTCTGTTTTTTCTGAAATATTCTTTTGATATAAAATATCTATAAAGAAATTTCTACCAAATGAACTTTCAATACAACTAATTAATTGTTTTTTATCTTCATTTTCATTTATTTCTTCACATTTTAAAACACGTGATAAAATATCTTTTATATTATCTTTAATATCATCTTTCTCATTTTCAGTTAATGTCCATTCTGGTTTTTTACCATTAATTCTAATACAAGAATTTTTTTTTGCTATATTTAATAATTCTCTTTTTTCGAATATTGAGGCTTTTGCTGTAATCTTACTTTTACCTTGACTTGCACCACTTACATTCACAGGAGTATTTGGAATATGATAATAATTATATGAATTTGTTTTATTCGTATATTCCAAATTTATTATTTGTCCTATTAATCTTTTATCTTCTTTAGTTATTCCTTTTTTATTACAAAATTCTGGATTTATTGAATAGGTTGATTTTAATATTTTTTCTAATTCTTCTATTGTTGAATATTGTTCTTTTGATTTAAGGAAATATGGTTTTATTGAATATGTTTTTTCTATTTCTTTCATTTTTGCACATGATTTAATAAATTCATTTGTCATTTTTTCATTTATATATCTTTCTTTTTCTTTTAATTCTAAATATAATTTTATTCTTTCTATAAAATAATTATTATTTGTTCTTTTTATTGCATTTTGAATGAATAATTGGAATATTTGTGTTTCAGTTATTTCTTTATAAAATTTCTCATCTGCTTTTGGTCTTGCATTAAGTAATGAATTTGTATTGAATAAAGGATAATCTTCTATTACAGTTAAATAATTTCTATAATCATAAAAAATTTCAACAAAAATTTGTATAATTAAATTATAAATTAAAATATTTGTATTTTTTTTATATTTTATATCTTTCTTTCCTTTTTCATATATAGTTTTAATATTATTTAATTGATTATATAATTCTTTTTCAATATGTTTAGGTAAATTAGGAATATTTTCATTTATTTTTTTAATAATTTTAACTTTTTTAGAAGATTTATCCCAATTAATATCAATAGTATTATTACTTATATGAACAATATAAACACCTTCTTCAGCTTCATCTAAAATATCTTTTGCATATTCATAAAGATTCACATGAATTCCATTAATAAAAGGAAGAAAAGCTTGTAAATATTTTAGCATTTGAGCAGACATAATTGGAATAAAAGTATGAATCCATTGAAAAGGATAAATCATAGAAATAAAAGCATTAGTTACTTCTCCTAATCTTTGTAATTCAGAATCAACAAATAAAATTTTTTGTTCAAAAATAATTAATCTAAAAATTAAAATTATATTATCAACTGAGAAATAATTAAATAAACATGAAGGATTTGGTCCAATTAAAATTAAATCTTCTAAATAAGGATTAATTAATTTATTCATATCTGGAATATAAGGAATAGGAAATTCAATTTTTATATGTGTTTTTGGAAATGGAATTTCCTTAACTAAATATTTAATTAAATTATGTAAATCATCACCATTTGAATTATAATTTGAAAATAATGATTTAATTGATTCTAAACATTTTTCCATTTGATTAAAAAAAGGATATCTTGATATTAAACAAAAGCAAAAAGGAATATTAACAATTTCTCTAAAATTCAACTCACTATATTTATCTAATTTAATTTGTATTTCTTCTTGTAGTTTCTGATCAGTTTCAATAGATTCATAATATTCATTGCAAAATTTCATAGTTTGAAATCTAATAGGATGAATTTTATATTGTTGAACAAAATTACTATTCATCATTCTAATATAAAAATGATATGTAACAATATAAAATCTATCACCAGTTTGATTAGTAATAGAACTATAATAATTTTTAACAGTAACAGGAGTAACATCTTCTTCATAACATATTTTAATACCATTAGGAAAACAAATAGAAGCAGCTAAATTATTAATTTCTAAATCTTTAGTATCTTTCTCAGGATAACGATAAACTATTTCAGGTTGCATTGCAGGTAATGAAGAACAATCTTTATGACCACAATCTGATTTATATGAATCTGAATTTTCTTCTATTTTACCATTTTCTTTTGGGAATGATGCTATAAAAAATCCCTCACAGAATGATTCATTTTTTACTTCTTCTGGTATTTCTATTGGAGTTAAAAATATATCTTTTGTATTATTTATTATCTGTTGTGGATTTGTTACTTTTTGAATTGATTGAGGTGTTAATGTTTTTGAATAAAGTAAATTTGAGTCTTGAGGTTTGTTTTGAGGGAGGGAAATTGATTGTTGTTTTTCTAATGGTTTTGATTCTTTTATTTTTTGTGATTGAGATAGGAAATTTTGTTTTTGTTCTTCTTTTTTTATTTCTTCTTTTTTTATTTCTTCTTTTTTTTCTTCATTTTTTTCTTTTTTTATTTCTTCTATTTTTTCTTCTTTTTTTTCTTCTGTTTTTTCTTCTTTTTTTTCTTTTTTTATTTCTTCTATTTTTTCTTCTTTTTTTTCTTCTTTTTTTTCTTCTTTTTTTATTTCTTCTTTTTTTTCTTCTATTTTTTCTTCTTTTTTTTCTTCTTTTTTTTCTTCTTTTTTTATTTCATCAATTTTAGGTTGTTCATAATTTTCTAATTTTTTTGATAGATCTATCTTTGATTCTATTAATTTTATTTGATCTATTTTATTTTGTTCAAATTTTCTTTGTGGGAATTTCATTGGTTCTAGTTTTTGTTGATTTGTCTTTGATTGCTGCATTTTTAATTGTTCAATTTTTTGTTGAATACTATTTAAATGTTGTAATTTTGGTATATTAGTTTTTTTTTCTTCTGTTTTTAATTCATCACTTTTTTTTTCTTCAATTTGTTTTTCTACTTTTTCTTCTTCAATTTGTGGTTTTTCAACTTTTACTTCTTCAATTTTTGGTTTTTCAATTATTGATTTTTGTTCAATTTTATTTTCTTCATTTTTTGGTTCTTCTTTTTTAACTTTTATTGGTTCTTTTTTTATATTATTATTAGTTGTTGATGTATTTTTTTCAAACATTTGAATTCTACTCATTATTGAATTAAACTTAATGTTTTCAGATTTCCCTTCATTATTCATAATTTTTAATTCTTTAGTTTTATTATCAAATAATTAATTTAAAAAAAATAATTTTTAAATATGAAAAAAACCATAAAAAAAAAAAATTTCTAAAAACAAGAATTTAAATCAAAACATAAATAATTTTACAAAGGAAATAAAAAATAGAAAAAATAAAAATGAATATAAATAAAAATAGCAAAGAAAAAGTATATTTAATTAAGTATAGAAAGTCTCAATAACTATGCTTTTACTTATTTTCTTATGATAAAATAAGAAAAAAATTTTATAAAAAAATAAAATACATTAAAATAAAAAAAAAATGTGTAGGAGGAGGACAAAACACTTTAGAACCAATTGACAAAGGAACAAGGACAAAAAAAGGAAAGGCACTTTGGCTTATATTTATTAATATTTTTTAAGGATAGGCTCTTAGACTCAAAGCAAAAAAAAAATCATTTGCACATTTTAAATTATTTAGGTTAGGCTTATTATTATTTATTATTGGTTTTTTTGTAATAATTCAATTAAATCATTTTTTTTTGCATTTTTAGGTATTGTTATTCCTTTAATTTTTAATTCATTTTTTAATTTCTCAACTGTCATATTCTTATAATTAATTTCAACTATAAGTTGAGAATTTTATTTATTAAATAATTTAATTTTTACCTTCTTCATTTTTTACTTCAGAATCATTTTTTTCTTCTTCACCATTTTTTTTTTCATTACCAACATCCCCATTCTGCTCTTGATTTTCTTCAATATTTTTTTCATTAACAACATTATTATCATTCCCTTGATTATTAATATTTCCCCCACTTTCATTATTATTAACATTCTCCCCCCTAAAAAATAATAAATAAAAATAAATTAAAAAAAAAATATCTTACATAGTATTATTATTAACTTCTTCATTTTCATCACCTTTAACATCAATATTCTTTTCATTTTTCTTAACATCATCTTTAATATTTTTCTCACTTTTAGAAAAACTTTTACTTTGATCACTCTTAGAACTTCTACTAAAAGAATTATCACCAGATCCTCTATTAGAACTGGAGCTTCTACTTCTATAACTACTACTTCTTCTAGAACTACTATATCTTCTTTTTCTTCTAGGAGTTCTTGATCTACTAGAAGAAGATGAACTTGAATGTTTTCTATAATGACGATGTCTTCTTGGTCTTGATGATGATCTTCTGTAACGACGACGACGATAACTTCTTGATGATGATCTTCTTCTTCGTTCTGGACAATTACGTGCATAATGACCACTTCTACCACAATTGTAACATTTACCACGGGGACTTAGGGAACGACGATGGGAACCTTCATATTTTTTAGATTTTTTACTCCATTCTATGTTTAAATCTCTACCACCCATATTTTTCTTTTGTAATTTTTCCATTGCTTCTTCAGCATCTTTCTCATTTTCAAATTCTGCAAAGGCAAATGCACCTTTGTAATTTATTTTACATGGACCATATTTGGAAAATTCACTTTCCAAATCTGATGCGCTTACATTGTTTGATATGTTTCCTATGAATAATGATGACATTTATAAATAATATTTATTAAATCTGATTTAATATTATAATTTTTTTTCTATTAAAGATAAAAAATTATTTTTTTTTTTAAATTTTTATACAATTTCATTATTGGATTTTTTTATAACTTTCTTCATATATTATAAATATAATCATTAAAAACAAATAAATTTTTCTCATTTTAAAATTATATATATACATATTAAATTTATTTATATTATTAAAAGCAACATTATAATAAAAAGAATAGTATTATTATTTTATTTTATCATTATATTTAATTCCTCTTTATATATTTATTTTTTTTTATTTTGAAATATAATAAAGATAATTTTCTTGGTTAAATACTAAGCATTAAGATTAAATTAATAAAATATATTAATTTTAACAGGTAATATTTTTTCTGTTTAATCTTAATAGAAATAAAAAATAATATTTTTATTATAACTCTTTACAAATAAAAAATATAAAAAATATATAAAAATTAATATTAGTTTTTTTTTATATAAATATTTAATTGAGAAATTCTTTTAAATTTAATTTTGGATTTTTACTTTGTTCCATTAATTTAGCACATTTAAAAGATAATTGATAATAAATAGAAGATAAAAGTCTTAATTCTTCATTATGTAATTTTTCTTTTTCTTCAAATTGATTTTGATAATAGGTAATTACTTCATCTTTCTTTTGCATTTTTCCAACAACTATTTCTATATTATTATTTAAATCTTTTATTTCTTTATCAATTTTTCTAATTTTATCATTTTGTGTTTTTATAAGATCATCTTTTTCTTTTAATTGTTTTTTTAAATCAGCATTTTCATTTTCAGTAAATTGTTTTAATTTATTTTCCATTTCTATTAATTTTGTATCAATTTGAGTATTATCATTTTTATTTTGAAGATTATTAATATAAATTTGATTATTTTTTCTAAATTCTTCAAATTTAGAATTTTCCTTTTGTGATATTTCTAATTTATTTTCTAAATCTTTTGCTTTTAATTTATATTCATTTAAATCTTTTGTTATATTATTTATTGTTTCATTATATTGACTTTCCATTGATGTTTTTGCTTGTTGTAAAGTTAAATATTCATTTTTTGCTAATTCTACTTTATCCATTAAATCTGTTATTTTTGAAATAAATGTTTGATTTTCTTTTTTAAATTGAGAATATTTTTCAATTTTTTTATTTAATTTATCAATTTGAGAATTTTGTTCAGTTAATAATTTTTTATTTTTTTCTAATTCTTCTGTTAAATTTTTTTTTTCTTTTGTTAAATTATCTTTATCTTTATTTAAAATATCATTTTTTGTTTCTAATTCTAAAATTCTGTTTTTTAATTCTTCTTCATATTTCTTTTTATTTTCTTCTTCAACAAGAGTTCCTAAAGTAATACCAGTTTGTTCTTGAGAATTATTTTGATTATTACCATCCTTTTTTTCATCTAATAATAATCTTTTTTGTTCTTTTAATTGATTAATTTCACCTTCATTTTGAACTATTTTCATTCTATAAGTATTATTTTCAATTTTAATTTCATTATTTTTTTCTTCAAGTAAAACAATTTTTGAATTTAATTCTTCTATTTTTTTTAATAAAATACTTCTATCATCCATACTTTTTAATCTTTTAATTTCTTCTTCTTTTTCTTTATTACTTCTTTCACTTTGTAATAATCTTTGTTTAATTGCATACATATCTTCCATTGATATTTTCTTCATTTGTTTTTTTAAAACTTCATATTTAACAGAATTTTCTTTTAAAATCCCATTTTCTTTTCTCAAAGCTACAATTTGATTATTTAAATCTTCTATTTTTATTTCAGTTCTATTTTTTAATTCATTAAAACTTTTTTCTTTTGCTTCTAATTTACCTTTTAATTCAGATAATTGAATAGATAAATTAATATTATATTCATATTCATTTTGATTATTTTGAATATTTTCACTTTCTTTTCTTTCAACAGTTGCAATTAATTCATTATATTTTGCTTCAGATTCTTTTAAATTTAATTCATAAGTATAATTTTGTCTTGTTAAATCAGTAATTTTATTTTGCATTTCTTGAATTTCTTCAGTTAATTTTAAACATTCTTTCTCAGCATTTTCAACTCTAAACCATAACATAGTATTTTCATTTTCTTTATCTTCAT
The DNA here is from genome assembly GCA_023806865.1 of Isotricha sp. YL-2021a. Lineage (NCBI taxonomy): Eukaryota > Ciliophora > Litostomatea > Vestibuliferida > Isotrichidae > Isotricha > Isotricha sp. YL-2021a. Next base: position 29,949 of record JAJJLH010002067.1, read on the forward strand.
CTTCTGCATTATTAGTTTCACTTTTTGGTTTTTCTTCATTTTCATCTACTGGAATTAACTCTATTAAAATTTGCATTAATTCATTTGAAATATTTTCAGATAAATGTGTCATTATTGATAAATAATATTCTCTTTTTTCACATTGTGCTGATATTGCTACTATTAATTGACCTAATTTACATAAATTAATATCACTTGTATCATTTGGTTTAAAATAATTAATATCTAATGGATTTTTTATTACATATTGAAAGAAATTTTGAATTCTTTGATATATAATTGTCATATTGTAATTTCTATTTGAATCTGTTTCATCTGGTAATAATGCTAAATCTCTAAAAAAATTTTCATCGAATTCTGATATTATTTTCTGAATTAATATTGGATTTTGTAATTCTGATATTGATTCTAATTTATTTTCTGGAATACAATTAAATGAGGAGTTTATGAACATTAATACACTTTCTTTTCTGATTATGTTTTTCATTTTTTTTTCCTTTTATTGATTTAATAAAAAAAAATAGAATATATTCTTATTTGTTTATTTTAAAAAAAAATAATAAAAATAATTTAGTAATTAATAAAACATTTTTTTAATATTATTTTATAATTCACATATTATTAAATCCATTAACAAATTCTTCAAAATCAATTTCCCCATCTCCATTATCATCGAATTTACTATATAATTCAAATAACTGTTTTTTTTCTTCTTCATTTTGGGGTTTAATCATATCACAAAATTCATCAAAAGAAATTTTCCCAGAACCATCAGTATCATAACTTTTAAAACATTCAAGTAATTGTTCTTTCTTAACCATTTTTCTATAATCCATTAAAGCAGAAACAAATTCAGTATAATTAACTAAACCATTTTTATCAACATCCATTTCATTAAACATATTAACAACATCATCAGCATTCATTTTACTTCCAAATTTACATTCTTCAACACCTTTTCTTATTTCTTCCATTGATAAAACTCCATCATTATTTTCATCTAAAGATTTAAACATTTCTACAAATTTCATAGTATCTTCTTCATTTAAATGAAAAGCAGTAAAATTAATTACACTTTTTTGCATTAAATTCAAATGAGAATAATCTCTAATATGATTCCAATCAACTCCAATTGCTAAATTTTTAGCATGAGGAGCATTTTCTTTAATCCATTTAGTTTCTAAAATATCAGCAGCAGATGGTCTTTGTTCCATAGGAACAAAAATACTTTTAATAATATCTTTAGCATCCTGAGATACATTTTCAAATTCTTTATAATTCATATCATATTTCATAGAACAAATTTTTTCTTTTAATTCTTCTTCATCACTACTATAAAAAGGTGGTTTCCCACAAAGCATAATATACATAATAACACCACAAGCCCAAACATCACATTTTTCATTATATTTCCCAGTAATAACTTCAGGAGCCATATAAAATGTAGTACCAACTGCACCTTTCATTGTATTATTATCACCATCAAAAACTTTACTTAAGCCAAAATCAATTAATTTAACTTGTGAATCTTCAGCAATTGTACTAAATAATATATTTTCAGGTTTTAAATCACGATGACAAACACCATGTGCATGTAAATAATTAACAGCTTGTAATATTTGCTTTAAAATTTTAGCAGCATCTTTTTCTGTATACATTTTATTTTGTTTTGCTCTTTTTGCTAATCTATCAAAAAATTCTCCTCCTGTACATTCTTCCATTATTAAATATATGAATACATTATCTTCAAATATGTCATATAATTTTATTATGTTTGGATGATCTGTTGCTCGAAGGAGATCTATTTCTGTTTTGAAACGAGCTTTGTTTTTTATTTTACGTTTATTCATTTTTTTACATGCGTATATGTTACCTGTTGTTATTGATTGAACACGAAGTACGTGACCATATGAACCTTGTCCTAGTTCTTTTATGAAGTTGTAACTTTGGTTTATGTTAGCTATATGCTCACCTATAAAATGGGATTTGCTTATCATTTTTTTTTTTATTTATTTTATTTTTATTTTTTTTTTATTTTTTGTTTTTTTTTTTTGTTTTTAGTGTTTTTTTCTTGAAGTTTGTTTATATATTTAGATTTGGTATGGTTATTTAAATTATATTTTTTTTTTTGGTACTAATATTTTGTTTATGAAAAAGATTTTTTTTTCATATTATAAATAAATAAAAAATATGCTAAAAAAATAAATAATTATATAATTAAAAATATTGTAATAAATCCATTATTCATATGTTAAAGCAATATTATTTCCATCATCTTTATCTTTTTTTATTATTTTTTTCCTTTTTAAAAAATGTTGATAATCTATAGGAACTTTTTTATAAGAACGAAAAATTAATCTTGTAGATTTTATTAAAGCTCTTTTTATTTTTTCATCAAAATCATTTTGAGCTTTTAATTTAAGTTCTTGAAAATTTTTAATTTTATTTTGTTTATCAATTTTCTTTTTAATAATTAAATATGCATTTGTATTATATTTTTTTTGATCAGATTTAAATTTAATTAATTTATTAATTAACAATTCAATTTCTTTTAAATAAGTAATTATAGTATATTTATCTCTTAAAGATGAAATTGGAAAAGGAAAAATTTCATTTATTTCATTATACATTTCAATAATTTTTTTTTCAACTATTTTCATTTTTCCTTTTTTATTTCTTGGAATTTTTCTTTTATATTTAATTAATCCTTTATTTTTAATTATTAAAGCGTTTAATTCATTATAATTATTAATTAATTCCATTTTATAATAATCATCAATTCTAACATCTTCTTTAATTAAATCAATTTTATTTAAATATTCTTTTCTAATTTCATCTAATTGATTTTGAGAAGTATTAAATTGAGTAAGTGATAATTGAATACTTGATTCAATAATTGATAATTTTGATTTAAAATTTTCAGGTGATGAAAAAATTATTTTTGGTTTTGATATTAATTTTTTTCCAAATATTAATTTTTCAATTTCTTCATTTGTTAAATTTTCATTTTTTAAAATTAATTGATTTAATTTAGATTTTATTAAAGAAAAATCACTTAATTGTTCTAAAGTATCTTTATCATTTAAATAATCAATTCTATCTTCTTCATTAAATCTTTCTATTTGATTTGTCCCATTTTTAACACATAATAAAAAGAATTTATTATGAAAATTTTTTTCAAATGTTCTATGAATTTTATTTAATTGATGTCTTAATAAAAAAGTTTCATGTAAAGATTCATTTCTTTTTTCAATTAAATCATCACAAATTTCTTTTTCTTTTTTTAAAGTTTTATTTAAATAATCAAAATATTTATTTTCATCATTCATATATGCATTAATTAAAAATATCATTTTTTTTAATTTTGAAATTTCAACATTACATAATTCAATATCTCTTTCTACTTTTTCATTATATTTTGATATTTCATTTTTTTGAACATCTTTTATATAATTTGTAAAAAACATTTCTTTTGTTTTACTAAAAAATTGAGTAAGTGATTCTGCTCTAATATTTCTTCTATTTATTTTATTATCATAAGTATGATTTTTTAAAAAATCAAAAGTATGATTTCTTTTATGTATATTACTATTAATATTAATTGTTTTTCTTTCAATTGGAATTGTTATTACTTTATTTTCTATTTTTATTTTTTTATTTGATGAATTATTAGATAATAAAAATTGAGAAATATTTGGTTCATTTTTATTTAATTTAAAATTCAAAGTTGAATCCATACTAATTCTTTTCTTTTTTTTATTATTAAAATTAGAAAATTTTGGTAATGAATATAATTCTTTTTGTTCACTATTTAATAATAATTTATATCTTATATTCCTATGTGCTTCAGTTCGAATTGTATTTAAATGAAAATTTGTCATATTAAAATTATTTTTATATTTCTTTTTATAAGATGTATTTAATTTTCTTTTTAAAATATTTATATCTTTTATCATTTTACTTGTATTACTAAATTGAGATTGAGTTGAAAATTCAGTTCTTTCTGCAGAAAATGATGAAAATGTTCCATTAAAAGTTTTCATTTTTATATTTTGTTAAAATGAATAAAATATTTTTGAAAAAAATAATTTTTTATATTATTGAATTATTAAATATATGTAAAAAAATTATATTTATTTTTAATTATTTTGAAAATAAAAATGAAAATGACCTTTATCATTCATTAAATGAACATTATTTAAACAATCTATTCCTATATAATAATATATATTTTCTTCTTTATTATAAAAAGTTGAAAAATGTGTTTCCATATTAAAATAAATTTTATGTTCTTTTTCATTATTTTTAATATCTTTTTCATTTATTATATTTTCATTAATTGAAAATTCATATATTTTATCATTTATATATTCATTATCTCCTTTAATTCCTCCTAAAATAATAATTGTATTATTATCATTTAAACAAATAGATGATATATTTTTTATATTATAATTAATTTCATTATTAATTGATATAAATTTCCAAGATTCTAAATTTTTTAAATTTAAATATTCAATAGATTGAGTATAAATTGATTGAGGATAACAAAAGCCAAAAAAGGCATAAATATTATTATTTAATATTGAATATGTTGAATTACTTCTTTCAATATTTATTTCTGGTAATTCTTCAATTTTATATTCTTTATAATCAAAGCATTCAACTTTTCTATTAAATTTACCAGAAAATATAAATATTTTATTTTTTTCTTTATTTAATAAAATTGAACCTGAATTATGATTATTTTCAAATTGACAAATTTTATTTATTTTATTTAAATTATTATTATAAAAATAAAGTATATCACAATTTTTTCCAGTTAAAATAAATAATCCATTAAAAACATTATAAATTAAAGTTCCTTCTATATAAAAATTATCATTGAAATCACAATCATATATAATATCATTAAAAGAAATAATTTCAAATAATTCTTTCTTTAAATTAAATTTAATTAAATTCATATTATTAATTCCAAAAATACAAACATCATCAAATTTAATTTCTGTATCATTTAATATATTAACTAAATCATTTGTTTTTTCATAACTAATTAAATTATTTAAAGTTTCAATTGGTGTAATATTAATATTAAAATAATTTTTAGATTCATCATCTTTATAATTTTGATTCAATAGTAATATTTTTTCATATTTTGATTCAATATCATTAAAAGAATTTAATTTATGATTTAGTATTTGAATTTTTTTTCTACTTTCATAATTCTCTTTAAATAATTCTTCAATTTTATTTTTTCTATTTGGTTTTTCCCTATTTACAGTCTCTTTTAATGGGGGAGGAATTTTTAATTTAATTTCTTCTATTTTTTTACTTTTATTATTTTTATTTTTTTCTATTGAAAAATCATTTAATGTTTTCTTTTTATAAATCCTAGAATTTGAATCTAAATTTGATAAATTATCAAAATATGAGTTTTCTTGTGATTCATTTTGATTTTTTTTATTAATTTTTTTTTTTTGATAATCTAATATAATTTTATCTTTATTTGTAATTTCATCATATAACAAAAATAGTTTATCTGAATATTCTTTATTTTGATTATTCAATTTTTGATTCTCTTCTTGAGTTTTTTGTAATTTTTCATTTAATTCATTTATTATTTTATCTTTTTCTAAAATACTATTATTAAATAATAATATTTGATTTTTTAAATTTTGAATTTCAATTTCATAATTTTTATGATTTAAAATTGATTTTAATTCAATATCACTTAATTTACTTGGAGTATATGATGGATTAGTTATTTCATTATTTATTTTTTGATAATCTAGTAAAGAATTTTTTAATATATCAATTTGTTTTTGACTTTCTTCATATTTTTCTTTTAAATCACTATTTATATCTTTATTTTGATTTTTTTCTAATTCATTAATTTGTTCATTTGCTAATTTTAATTTTTCATTTAAACTTTTATTATCTTCAATTAATTTTTCATATTTATTTTTAATATCTTGATATTCATTATTAATATTTTGATTTTTTTTATTTTCTTCATCTAATTTTTTTTTTAAATATAAAATATAGGAATCTTGATTATAATTACTAATGTCATTATTAGTATAACTAATATTATTTTTTTTATTTATTTCTTGATAAGAATTATTAATATCAATAATAAAAGAAGGTAATATCCCATTTTTAAATTTATTAAGTAAATTTGTATTATTATTAGTTGGAGTAATAGGAGTTTTATTAAAATTATTTTTGAAAGGATTATATTCAAAATGAGGTTTTTGTTGATATATTTCTCTTATTTTTGATGTAGAACTTGAATTTTTCAAAATATTATTATTATGATTTATATATTGTTTATTTTTAATATATTCATCTTTTATTTGATTTCTTGTATTATAACTATTTAAAATTGATGTTTGAATTGCTACTTCTAATTTAGTTGATGATTTATTTGATTGATTTATATTATTTGTATAAATTTTATCAACTTTTATTTTTCCTTTAAATGACTTTCTTAAATTTTTTAAATTATTATAGCATTGTCTAATATTTTCATCTATTTCTTCTTTTGTTAATTCCTTAGAAGCATTTTTAGATGAAATTTTATTATATGATTGGTTTTTATATTTATCTATTAAATTAAACTTCATTTAAATTTTTTTAAATTTGTATTTTTGAAAAAATAATTTTTTTTTCTTTAATAAATCAATGTCAAAAGGAAATTTCAAAGAAGAAAATAACATAAAAAAACAAATAAATAAAGAAGATAAATATCCAGATTCTCATAAAATGGATAAATTATTTAATAAATTTTTAGAGAAAAATAATAAAGAAAATGAAAAAATAAGAAAAACAGCAAAATCAATTGGGAATAAAAAAGTTAGAGAAAAAATATTAAAGAAAGAAAAAAATATAAGTATGAATACAACATTTAAATATGATATTAATAATAGTGATGATAATACTAAAAATAATCCTTATTATTATGATTTGAAAGATATTTCAAATGATATTGAAAATTGTAAAAAAACTTGTTTAGAACTTGAAAATAAAGTTAATAATTATTGTGTTTGTTCTGATAAAAATGCTTTTGAAGATTTTAAAAAAATAAAAAAAAATACTATTAAATTAAATGATAATATATCATTTATTAAAGGTGAAATAAAAGAATATATTATAAAAAATCATGAATTAAATACTAGATTAGATAATGATGAAAATAATTTTAAAAAAATCTTATTAAAAAACCAAGAAATAAATGAATTTATTTCCCATTTAAATAATTTAAATAAAAATAATATAAAAAATAAAAGTTATAAAATTTCAAATATAAATTAAAAAAAAATAAAAAAATTATGAATATAAAAACAAATAAATAAAAAGAAAAAAAATAATTATTTTAAATATAAATAACATAAAAAAATATACATAAAAAAATAAAATGTCATATTACCAATCAAGTATATTAAGAACAGATAATAGTGAACTTTCTCCAGTATATAATCCAGCAAATAATTTATTATTTAGTCCATCTTCAAGATTTAATCCAATATTTAATCAAAGAAATTTAAATAATGGTCTTATTGAAAAAGATAATCAAATTCATTTATTAAAAGAACAATTAAATAAAAAAAATGAATCAATTCAAAGAAATCATGATAAAATATATGAATTGAAAGATAAAATTAAAACTTTAAGAGGTGAAAAAGATAAATTAGAAATGAAAGAAAATAATAAAATAAAAGCTAATAATTTTCAAACACAAACTATTTTATCTTTACAAGATCAAGTTAAGAGATTAAATGAAGAAATTTTGAGAAAAAATAAAATTATTGAATCTAATAAAAATATTGAAAAAGAAATGAATAAATTAAAAAATAATATTATTTCTGCTCATGAAACAAATTATGAAGGAAAGATTAATTTATTAAAAGAAGATAATAATAATTTAAAAATTGAAATTAATAAATTGAAAAAAGAATTAATTTTAAAATCTAATGAAATAAATGATATTAAAAATAAAAATTCTTCTTTATTAAAACAAATTTCAGAAAATGAAAAAGTAATGAAAAAAAAAGAAAATCAAATTTCAGAAAATAAATATTTAAATGAAGATAAAATAATTGAATTAAATAAAAAATTAAAAAATGCTTTAGATACAATTGATAATTTACAAAGAGAAAATGAAGAAGAAAAAGAATTAAATGAAAATCAAATTACTGTTTTAACAGAAGAATTAAATAATTTAAAAGAAGAAAATGAAGGATTAAAATTAGAAATTAAAAATTTGAATATTCAAATAAAAGAAAAAGAAAAAAATATTGATAATTCTGAAATAGAAAAATTACAAAATTTATTAGAAAAAACTCAAAAAGAAAATTTATTATATAAAGAAAAAAGTGAGAATTTTGATAATATAATAATAAAAGCAAATGAAGATTTAGATAAAATGAAAAAAGAATGTGAAAATTATCAAAATGAAATGAGGGACTTACGAGATCAAAATTTAATATTATCTCAAAATATTGAAAAAATTAAAAAAGATGCAGAAAATGAAATATCAAAAATTCATTCAAAAAATGAAACTTATTCTCAATATTTAACAAGTAGAAATAATACAATTATTGAATTACAAAAAAAAAATATTGAAAATTCTTCAAGAATTGATAATTTAAATGATTTATTAAAAAAAGCAAAAGAGGAAAATGAAAATATAAAAAAAGAAGAGGGTGATTTAAATGAATTAAAAGAACAAATAAATGATTTAATAGAAAAAAATAATTTATTAACTACAGAAAAAGAAGAATTATTAATTGCATTTGAAAATAAATCAAAAGAATATGAAGATTATAAAAATGGAAAAGAAATTGAATTGAATGAAATGAATGAATATATTAATAATAAAACAAAAGAATATGAAAATATAATTTCAAATTTAAATGAAAATAATGATGAATTAAATGCAAAATATAATGCTTTAAGTAAAACTTATGATTTCTTAAGAAGTGGAAAACCTTTACATCCTCCTAATAAAGATGAATTAAATGAATTAAAAATTAAATATAATGAATTAAAAATTGAAAATGAACAATTAAAAGGAAAAATTTTAGATTGGGAAAATCAAATTAAAATAAATGATATTAATAAATTTAATAATTCTATTGATAATAGTGATTTAGATATTAAAAATAAATATAATGATATTTTGATAGAAAATGAAGAGTTAAAAAAAAAAATAATGGAATATGAAAATGTTAATATTAATACTAGTAAAAGTTCATATAAAAAATATGATGATGATTTAGAAAAAAAAATAAATGAAATTTCATTAGAAAATGAAAGGTTAAAACAACAAATTTTATTAAATGAAAGTAAAGATGAATCTTATAGAAAAACTGAGGAAGATTATGAAAAAAAATTAAATGAAATTATTTTAGAAAATGCAAAATTAAATAAAGAAATAAGTAATAAAGATAAAAAAATAAATGAAATTCAATTAGATAATGATAGATTAAAGGAAGAAATAAATGAAAAAAAAACAAATAAAAAAATTAATAATTCACCAGAAATATCAAATATGAAATTAATGTCAAAAATAAATAATTTAAATTCAAAATATTCGGAAAAAAAAGAAGATAAAAATAAAATAAATGATGAAAATGATGATGAAATAATAAATAATAAAGATAATAATATTATGGAAAAAGATAAAATTATAAAAGAACAAAATGAAGAAATTGAAGATTTAAAAGATAAATTAAATAAATTAACTGAATTATCTTTAAAAACAACAAATAAAAAAATAGAAATAGAAAATAATAGTAAAAATGATGAATTAAAACCATTTAATAATGAATTAACAGAACAACAAAATAAAATTGTTCAATTAAATAACAAATTAACTAATGAAATTAATAACATAAAAAAAAAATATGAAGATGATTTAAATACTTTAAATAAATGTAAAAAAGAAATTAATGATTTAAATAATACAATAATAAATAATAATATAATTATTGAAAATAAAGAATTATTAATTTCAGAATTAAATGAAAAATTAAAACTAAATGAAAATAAATTTAAAGAAGAAATTAAAAATATTAATAATGAAATGGAAAGAATAAAAAAAGAAAATGAAAGTAAAGATAAATTATTTGAAGATTATAAATCAAATGATAATAATAATATAATGAATGATATAAATGAAATGAAAAAACAATATGAAAAAGATATTCAATGTTTGAATCAAAATTTAAATGAAAAAATACAAATAATTGATAATCAAAAAAAAGAAATTTTTGAAAAAAATTCAATAATTAATAATAAAGAACAAGAATTAAAATTAAAAGAGAAAGAAATAAATGATAAAAATTTAATTATAGAAAATCAAAATAAAGATTTAATTTTAAAATCAAAAGAACTTGAAATTGCAAATAAAGATAATTTAGAAAAAGGGGAAAAAATAAAAGAATTAATAAGTTTAAAAGATAATGCCCAAAGCCAATTAAATGATGTAATTTCAAATTCAAATGAACAAAATAAAAATTCAGAAAAATTAAAAGAATCTATTAATGATTTAAATAATAAATTAATTGAAAGTGAAAAAAATAATAATAAATTAAATGAAGAATTTATTAATTATCAAAATAAATTAAAAGAAGAGCATGAAAATAAAAATAAAGAATATGATAAAATTATAAATAATTTAAAAGAAGAAATAGAAAATTTGAATAAAGAAATAATAGAAAATAAATCTACTATAAATAATTTAAATAAAGAATATGAAAAGATAAATAAAAATAATGAAGAATTGAATAATAAATTAAATAATAAAGAAAATGATATTGAACAATTAAAAAAAGAAATTTCAAATTATAAAATAAAAGATAAACAATATGAAATTGATAATGATAATCTTAAAGAAGAAAATAATAAAAAAGAAAAGTTAATTAATGAAGAAAAAAATAAAAATAATGTACTTGAAGAAAAAATAAAAAATCTTCAAGCAGAAAATGAAAGAAAAGATAAATTTATAAATGAATTAAATAATGAATCTAAAAAGAAAGAAGATGACAATATAAATAAAAATAAAGAAAAAGATGAGAATTATTCAAATCAAATTAAAATATTGAATTTTAATTTAGAAGAAAAAAATAAGATAATAAGTAACTTGAATAAAGATATTGAAAAAAGTCAAAATGAAAATAAACAATTAAATGAAAATATTAGTCAATTAGAAAATCAAAATTCTTCATTAAATAAATTAAATAAAGAGAAAGATGAAAATATTTTAAATTTAGGAAAAAATATTGAGGAAAAAGAAAAAGAAATAGTAGATTTAACTAAAAATATTGAAGCTAATAATAATGAAATTAATAACTTAAAAATTGAAATAGAAAAAAAAAATGAAAATGAAAATAAATTAAATCAAGATATTATAGAAAAAGATAATGAAATAAATAAATTAAAAAATCAAAATGAATTAATTATAAAAGAAATGAATGAAGAAAAAGAAAAAAAAGATAAAATTATAGAAGAATTAAAAACAGAAAATAAAAATACTGAAATTAAAAATAAAGAATTATCAAATGATAATGAAAATAAAGATAAAAAAATAAATGATTTAAATAATGAAATTGAAACTAAAATAAAAGAAATTGAAGTTTTAAATAATGAAAAAGATGAAAATAATAAATTGATTAATTCATTATCTTCTGATAATGAAGATAAAAATAAGAAAATTGAACAATTAAATGAAGACATAAATAATAAAGATGAGTTAATTGCAAAAATCAAAAATGAAAATGAGAATAAAAATAATGAATTAAATAAAATTATTGAAGAAAAAGATGTTAATATTCAAAATTTAAATGACAAAAATAATGAGAAAGAAAAAGAAATTAATCAATTGAATGAAGAAAAAAAAAATCTTGAAAATAATTTAAAAGAAAAAGAAGAAAATATACAAAATATAAATAATGAAAAAGAAAAATATATCAATGAAATAAATGATTTAAAAAATACTATAGAAAAAAATCAAAATGAATATAATATTAAATTAGAAGCAAATAATAAGAAAATTGAAGAACTTACTGAAAATAATAAAATTAAAGATGATGAAATTGTATCATTCAAAAATAAAATTGAAGAAAATAATAATGAGAATAATCAATTATTGGAAAATGAAATTAATAATAAAAATAATTTAGAAAATAAATTGAATGAAGAAAAAGAGATAAATTCAAAATTAAATTTAAAAATAGAGGAATTAAACAAAGAAATAGAAAAACAAAAAGAAGAAAATTTAAAATTAAATGAAGACAAAAATAAATTAAATAATGATTTAGAATTAAAAAATAATGAAAATAATGAACTTAATAAAAACATTGATTTAGTTAATAATAAATTAAATGAAGTGCAAAGTGAAAATAATAAAAATATTGAAGATATTAATAAAGAATTAAATGAAAAAAAAGAACAAATAAAAAAATTAAATGAAAATATAGAATTATTGAATAAAGAATTAAATGATGAAAAAAATAAGAATAATAAATTAAATGAAGATATTATATTAGAAAAAGAAAATAATAAAAAAAATAATGAAAATATTAATAATTTATTTAATCAAGAATTAAATCAGCAAAAAGATAAATATAATAATTTAAATGATAATATTCAATCTTTAAATAATGAATTAAATGAAGAAAAAGAAAAAAATAATAAATTAAATGAAAATATTAAATTATTAAATAAAGAATTAAATGATGAAAAAAATAAGAATAATAAATTAAATGAAAATACAGAATTATTAAATAAAGAATTAAATGATGAAAAAAATAAGAATAATAAATTAAATGAAAATATTGAATTATTAAATAAAGAATTAAATGATGAAAAAGAAAAAAATCAAAAACTAAATGAAAATATTGAATTATCAAATAAAGAGTTAAATGATGAAAAAGAAAAAAATAATAAATTAAATGAAAATATTGAATTATTAAATAATGAGTTAAATGATGAAAAAGAAAAAAATGAAAAATTAAATGAAAATATTGAATTATTAAATAAAGAATTAAATGAAGAAAAAAATAAAAATCATGAATTAAATGAAAATATTGAATTATTAAATAAAGAATTAAATGAAGAAAAAAATAAAAATGAAAAATTAAATGAAAATATTGAGTTATTAAATAATGATTTAAATGATGAAAAAAATAAATATCAAATTTTAAATGAAAACATGGAATATTTAAATAATGAATTAAATGATGAAAAAGAAAAAAATAAAAAGTTTACTGAAAACATTGAGTTATTAAATAAACAATTAAATGATAACAAAAATATAAAAGAAATAAATCTTAATAATGAAAATATTGAAAATCAAAATAAGGAATTAAATAATGAAAATAAATTAAAACAAGAAGAAAATAAAAATTTAAAAACAAATGATGATTTTAATAAAAAAAAAGAAAATGAAAATATAATTACAAATAATGACTTTGAAATTATAAATAATAATACTCTCAAAGAAAATAATAAAAATAATGATAAGATTGCATCATTAATAAAAGAATTAGAAAATGAAAAATTAGAAAATAAAACATTAAATGAAAATATTGAAATATTTACTAATAAAATTGATGAAAAAGAAAAAGAAATTGAAGCATTAAAAAGTTTAATAGAAAATAAGGCTATGAATAATAATAATAATATTGAATTCCAAGATTTTATAAAAAATGATTATGAAAATATAAAAAAAGAAAAAGAATCATTAAAAAAACTTTTAGAAGAAAGTAAAAATAAAAATAATGAATTAATAGAAGAAATTAATAAACAAAAAGAGGAAAAATTAAAAGAATCAGAAATAATAAAAGAAGAAATAAAAAATAAAAATAGTATAGAAAACAAAGAAAATAAAGATAAACAAAATATAGAAAATGATAAAATAAATAATGGAGATTTTTCAAATAACAATGAACAACAAATAAATGAAATGAAAAATAAACTTGAAGAAAAAGAAAAAGAAATTGCAGAATTAAAAGAACAATTATTAAATAAAAAAGTTAAAAAAATTAAAAAATCTAAAAAACAAGATATAGAATCTTTAGATAAAAGTGAAGATAATAATAATAATCTTAATGAAAAACTTCAAAATACAGAAGAAAATATTATTGAACAATCATCAAGAAAATCAATAAAGAAAAAATCAAAAACAAAAAAAGTAAATGAAATAGAAAATAATGATAATCAAAATATAATAGAACCAAATATAAGTAATATTCAAAATATTGATGATGAATTATTAACAAATAGTAATATTAATAATAATGAAAAAATTCAACAAGAAGAAATTATTAATAATCAAGAAAATAATACAAATGATATAAATGAAATTGATATTTTAAAAAATAGGATTAATGAACTTAAAAATGAAATTGAAAATAAAGATAATGAAATTAAAGAATTAAAATCAAAAAAAGTAAAAAAAATAAAAAAGAAAAAAACAGATTTAAATCAAGATGAAAATATTGATGAAAATATAGAAGAAATACCATTTGATAAAGAACAAGAAAATAAAAAAATAAAAAAAAAAGTTAAAAAAGTACATTCTAAAAATAAATTAAATGATAATGAAAATGAATCTTTTAAATCAAGACCTTCAACTTCAGAAATAAATGAAGATGAAAAAATAATTGATAATAATTTAATAAATGAACAAGAAAAAAAAATAGAAGAATTACAAAAAACAATTAATTATTTAGAAAATTTAAATAATGATTATGAAATACAATTAGATGAAAAAAATCAAGAAATATTAAAATTAAAATTAAATCCTTCAAATAGAAATATAAATCAAGAAGATATAATAGTAGAAGAAAATAATCAATTAGTAGAAGAATTAGAAGAAAAATCAAGAGAAATAAATTCAAAAGAATTAGTAATTATGGATTTAAATGAAAAATTACAAGAAACTCAAAAGAAATTAACAGAAAAAATAAATTTCATAAATGAATTAAATATAAAAGTAAATGATTTACAAATAAATTTAAAAGAAAAAGAAAATCAATTAGATATAATATCAAAAAGAAATAATGAGCATTTAGATAAAATAGATGAATTAAATAATGAATTAATAAATAATGGAATGAAACATAGAAAAAATATGGATTCATTATCATCACCAATTTCTGATATTTCTAATCAAAGTGTTCCTAATATTTCTTTAAATTTAGATAATCCTTTTAAATTACCTAGAACTTTAATTAAATCTTCTAATTTAACTTTAGCACAAAATGCTAAATTAGAAGATAATATTAATAAATTAAAGAGACAAAATAATAATTTAAAAAATGAAATTAATGATTTAAAAAATGAATTAAAAAATAGACCTATTGTCTGTTCTGAAAATATTCCTCAAGATATTAGTTTAATGAATTCTAATCAAAAAGATTTGTTAATTGGGAAAATGGAAATTGAAAAAGAGAATTTATGTAAAGAAATGGAAAAATATAAAAAAATGAAAGATGATACTCAGAAACAAAATAATATTTTTAAAATGGAAATTTCTCAAAAAAAAAATGAAGTTAATCAATTAAAACAATTAAATGAAAAATTACAAAAAGAATTAAATTCAGAAATTGAAAAAAATAATGTTTTAAATGAAATGATTCAAAATAATTTAAGTTCAAGAAGTAATGATTCAACTAATAATAATAATAATAATAATAATAATTTAAAAGAACCTAATTTATTACTTAAACAAGTAGAAGATTTAAATAATATTTTAGAAAAAAAAGAAAAAGAGATTTCTGCAATTAATGAAAAATTAAAAATAAAAGAAGAACTTAATATTAATAAAATAAATGAATTAAATAAAGAAAAAGAAAGTTTAAAAATTGAATTAGAAAATGAAAAAAATAAAAATACAAATTTATTAAATGAAATAGGAGGAAATGAAAATAAAATAATAGAAACATTAAAAAATCAATTAGAAGATAAAAATAAACAATATAATGAAATGATAGAAGAAGTTTCATCATTAAAATCAAATATTGAAAATTTAAATAAAAGAATTTTAAAATCAAAAGAAGGAGAAAAAGAATTTTTAAATATAATACAAAAAAATTCAAGTGAAAATCAATCATTAAAAGAAAAAATAAATGATTTAGAAGAACAAATAAAAATAAAAACTAAACAATTAGAAGATAATTTAAGAGAAAAACATGAATATTCAATTCAAATAAATGATTTACAAAATAAAATTGCTGAAGATGAAGTAAAATTAAGTAGAGATTATTCAATTGACTCATCATCACAAAGAAAAAAAAATTTTGAAAAAATGATTAATTTAGAAGAAGAAAATTCAAGAATTCGAGCAAATTATAGTGAATTAAATGAAAAGTTCGGTTTTGCTAATAAAGAAAAAGAAGATTTAATACAAAAAATTGATGATATAAATAAAGAAAAAGAAGATTTATTACATAAATTAAATGAAAAAAATGATGAAATTATTGAAATTAATAATGAAAAAGATGAATTAATTCAAAAAAATAATTTAAATGAACAAAAAATTAATGAAATTACTCAAGAAAAAGAAGAATTAGAAGAAAAATTAAAAGAAAATGAATCTGAATTAAATAATCAAAGAAAAATTAATGAAGATTATGAAAAAATATTAGAAAATAAATCAAAAGAAATTGAAGAATTAAAAGCAAAACAATCAACTAATGCTGAAAGAAGTAGTATAAATAGTAATAATAATATTAATAATAATAATATTGATAATAATAATAATGATAATAAAATAAATGAAATTGAAAAAAATAATATTGATTATAAAAATGAAAAAGTAGTTAAAAATATAATTTCATCATTAGAAAAAGAATTAGATGACTTAAAACAAGAATATAACATTTTATTAACAAAAAAAAAAGAAATTGAAGAACAATCAAAAACAGAAAAAGTAATTTTACAAGAAGAATATGAAAAACTAATTCAAGAAGATAAAAAAATATTATCAGAAAAAGAAAAAGAATTAAAAATATTATCAGACAAATGTTTATTAACACAGCAAAAATTATTAGATAAAAATGAAGAATTAGAAAAAAAAACTAAAGAAAAATTACCATCAATATCCCCAAACTTATATACAATAATATTCCAAAAAAAAATAAGAGCATTAACATGGTATTTATTAATATTAAAAAATCCAAAAGAAAAAAATTTATATTCAAATTACATTTGGGTATCAGAAAATCAAATAAATATAAAAGAATTTAATCAAAATTTTGAAGATTCAGAAACACAATTAAAAATTCAAAATGTAAACTTTTTAAAAAAATTAGAAGAAAAAGAGGATACAATAAGTAAATTAAAATTAAAAAATGAAAAATTAAATGAAAAATTAAATAATTTTACTGGAACTTTCCAAAGAGCTTCATCAAAATTAACAGATTTTAAAATATTAAATAAAGATGTTTTATCAACAAATTCATATTATTTAAATACAAATACAGATGGCGAATCAGTACCAAAAAATATATATCAAAATTTATTAAATCAATATAATGAAAATAATAAAGCAATGGATAATTTACAAAAAATTTATAATGAAACAAGTAAAGAAAATACAACTTTAAAATCAGATTTAAAAAAAGTTAAAGAGAAATTAAAAGAAAAAAATGATTTTGAAAATAATTTTTCTATTATTAATAAAGAAGGTTCTTTAATTTTTGATGATGAAGATAAAGAAGTTGTTGATGAATTAACAGAAAAAAAAAGTGAAGATGTTAAAATTATGAATATTAAAAGTGAAGCCATTAATCCTGAAGATGAAGATGCTGAAAATCTTTTAAATCAACAATTAATTCTTTTTAAAAATCAAGTTAGAGATTGTGAAAAAATTATTCAAGAATTAAATGATAAAATTAAAAATGTTAAAGAACAAATTATTCATTTAATTAAAAATATGAAAATTGATAATAAAAATAAAAATTTTATTTTACAAATTGGACAAATTTTAAATTTTAATGATGAAGAAATGAAACTTATTATTCTTCCTGAGAAAAAAGGTTTTTCTATTTTTGGAAAGAAAAAATAATAAAAAAAAAAGGGATTTTATAGTATTTTATATTTTATTTTTTTTATATTTTTCTATTTTCTAATTTTTAAAAATTAATTAAAATTATATTTTTGAATTTTATAATTAAAAAGTAAAAAAATATTAAAAATATGGATTACAATAGAAAAAATATAAATAATTATTTTCAAAAACCAAATTTAAAAATAGAAATTGATTCCATATCAAAAAAAAAAACAATAAATCTTCCTCCAGCAAATCCTTTAATAGAAAGACAAGTAATTCCAATTCAAAAACCAAAATTTGGTAGAAATA
Organism: Isotricha sp. YL-2021a; assembly: GCA_023806865.1. Taxonomy (NCBI): domain Eukaryota; phylum Ciliophora; class Litostomatea; order Vestibuliferida; family Isotrichidae; genus Isotricha; species Isotricha sp. YL-2021a. The sequence goes on from JAJJLH010002067.1 coordinate 48,322, forward strand.
TTTCAATAATAGAACTTCCTAATTTTAAAAGTGATATTGAAATTGAAGAAGAATTTAAATTAAATGAATGTGAAAATTATAAAACATTACTTCAAGAAAATATATTTGATTTATATATTAATTCTTTTAAAATGTTAAAAAAATTAGTTTATACTAAAGAAAAACCAAATGAAGAAGGAAAAGTGACAATTGAAAATATTGTAAATTTAAATGATTATGAAAATACAATTAAAAAAAAAAAAAAAAACAATAATATAAAAGAAGAAAATTACATAACAGAAAATTTAATAAAAAATAATGGTTTTGATATAAATGAAACATTAATTTTTGAAAGTAAATTTGAAAGTGGAAATTTACAATTAGCATATTTAACAGAAAAATATGATGACGAAGAAAATAATGAAAAAATAGATAAATATCAACTTTTTTTACATAATGACACAAATACAATAGGATATACTCAATGGTTTTTTTTTAAAGTAAAAAATATGAAAAAAGACAAAACAATAAATTTTTCAATATTAAATTTATTAAGACCAAAAACTAAATATTCAAATGGAATAAAAATATGGATTTTTTCTCAAAAACTTCATGAAGAAAAAAATATAACATGGCATCACACAAAAGAAGAAGTAAAATATTACAAAAATCATTTATATCGTTTACATAAAGGAATTCGTCAATATTATTACACATTATCATTTAATTACACATCAAAATATGATAATGACGAAATTTTTTTTGCAAATTGTATTCCTTATACATATACAGATTTAAATAAAGACATAAATTATTATATTAAATATGAAAATAATAAATATCCATTTTTTCATAGAAAAACATTATGTCAAACTTTAGCAGGAAATGAAGTTCATTATATAACAATAAATAATTCAAATTTAAATAATTATAAAGAAGATTCAAATAAAAAATATGGTATTGTATTATTTGCTAGACAACATCCAAGTGAAACTGTTGGTTCATATAAAATGAAAGGAGCTATTAAATTTTTATTAGGAGAAAGTTATGAAGCAAAATTTTTAAGAGATCATTTTATATTTAAAATTATTCCTATGATTAATGTTGATGGTGTCATTTGTGGTAATACTAGAACTTCTTTTGCTGGATGTGATTTAAATAGAAGATGGAGTCATCCTGATGAATTTTTACATCCTGAAATTTATTATTCTAAAGAATTAATTATGAAATTTCATATGAAAAATAATATTCATTGTATTGTTGATTTTCATGGTCATTTTGGAGCTTTTAATTCTTTTTTTTATGGTAATCATAAAAATGATAATTTTTCTTATTGTAAATTTTTCCCTTTTACTTGTGGGAAAATTAGTAATATTATTAATTTTGAAAAAAGTTCTTTTAAAATGCCAAAATATAAAAATGGAACTGGGAGAATTAATTTATTTAAAGAGTTTGATATTGAAAATGTTGTTACTTTAGAAACTTCTTATTTTGGTTGTATTAATGGGAAATATTGTAATAAATATATTACTGTTGAGAAATTAGAAGAAATTGGAAGAGATATTTGTATTGGGATTTTATATTTGTTTTATCATAATAAAATGAAAATTGGGATTAATGTTTTAAATGATTATAGTTATTTAAAAGAAAAAAGAGAAAGTGATATTATTAAAATTGAAAATGAATTTAATGAATATATTGAAAATATTAATAAAAAAGATGATAAGAATAAAAAAAAAAATAATGATAATGATGATGATAATATTAGTTCAAATGAAAGTGATAGTGAAAGTAATCCAAGTGGGGATAATTTAGATATTGAAGAAATTAGAAAGTTATTACCTCAACATAATAAAAAGAAAAAATTAAAAAAAAAAAGATCCAATGCAAAGAGAATAAATTTATTTTCTAGTATGAAAAAAACAACAATTTTAAGAGAAACATCAAATGATAATAATAATAATAATAATAATATTAATAATAAAAATGCTACTTCTATTAATTTAGGTATTGCCCTACCAAAATTGTCAAATAATACAAATGATAATAAAATTAATCAAAGATTATTTTCTGGAGATAAAAAAGAAAAAATAACTTTTAGGAAATTTTCTCAAATTCCATCATATAAAATTAAAAATAAAAATATAAATCAAAAACAAAATAATCAAAAAAATGGAAATATAATAGAAAAAATAATGGTTGATTCACATACTCAAACAGAAGATATTTTTTTTAAAATGCATTGGTCTTATTTTATTGGTTCTTTTCATATAATAACAGCAAAAAATACTAATACTAATATTTTTAATAAAACTTCTACTGTTACTGATTATATTTTTCAAAAATATGGTAGTATTAATAAAAAAAGAATTAAAAGTTATAAAAATCCTTTAGATAATGATTTATATAAAACTAATTATGATAATTCTAATAATATAGAGAATTTTAGTTTGTTTAATTTACAAAAAACTTTTAATAATAATCAAAGTAAAAATAGTAGTATTAATTATACACTTAAATCATTAAATAATGCTTTTAATATTATTAGACCTCTTAAATTAAACGATAATATTACTAATGATAATAATTTTAATGGGAAAAAAGTACGTCAATTTAATTTTAATAAGTAAATGAAATCAAAAAAAATTAAATCAATTTTATAAATAAAATCTGTATTTCAAGTTTTATATAAATTAATATTTTTTATATTAAAAAATTATAATAGTTATTAATAATTAATATTTATATTTATGAACTGTTAATTTTATCATTAATAAAATCATCAATATTATATTTTTTAGTTAATTTTTCATCAAAAACAAAATCACTTAAAGGATAATAATTTCCATTTTTATCATCTTCCTTCATTTTTTTATATAATTTATTTTTTTCATTAATTCTTAATTTTAAATTTTCTTTATCCTTATATGTAGAATTTAATATATATTCAATAGTATTTATTTCTTCATTTTCAATTAATTGTTTTTTTCTATTTTCATTTTTAATAATTTGTAAATCTCTCAAAAACATTTGATAAGCCTTATGACACTTATTATTAATAAATTTATTAAACATTTTTTTATTTTTAAAAGCATAATCATCAGAAATTTTCATATTAAGTTGATTAATAACATCTTTATAATATTTTTCTTCAAGTATTTCATATTTATTTTTTTTCTTTTCTTCTTCAATAACAATTTTATCATGATTTGCAAGAATTTGATTTTTTTTATTAATCATTTCATTATATTTTTGTTTTAATATTTCATTATTTTTTTCTATATAATCATCAATTGATTTTGCTCTTTTAATTTCTAAATCACATTTTCCAACTAAACTTCTTAATTTAGTAACTTTATATTTTGGTTTTTCATATAAGAAATCACTATAATTATTTTTTTTTATTTGATTTTCAATTATTTCTGAAAAATTTTTTATTTTTGATGGTAATAAAAAAATAGATTTTCTTTTTTCCATTGATACTTGTTGTAATATATTCCCTTGTTTTTTTCTTAGTTTAATTGGGAAAGATTCTTCAATTGTTTTATTTGGTATTAAAATATTTTTAATTGGGTTATTTTTTTTTAAGCTTATTATCCAAGGAATATTTTTTAATTTTTCATCATTTTTTTCTTTTTCATCATCTACATTTTGAGATAAACCAAAAAAAGAAAATTTTTTTGATATCCTTTTCTTTTGTTTTTCAATATTTTCATTTTCATTCATTTCATTTATTTTATTTGTAATTATTGATATTAAATTTGGTAAACTTTTATTTTTTGTTAATTTTTTTTCATCTTTTCGAATAATACTATTTGTTGAATATCTTATATTATTTTTTATTAAAAATGATAAATTGTTTTTTATTTTTTTTGCTTTATTTTTCCTTTTTTCACTTTCATTTTGATATTTAACAAGATCATTAAAATAAGGATCTTTATATAATATATTATTCATTGAATTTTCATTTTTTTCTATTGTATCATGTAAATTAATTTCCATTTTTTTTTCTTTACCAAAAGCTTTATTTAATAAAGTTGTTATTATTCCATTTGTTTTAAATTCATTTATAAAATCTTCATTTTCAATCATTAAATTAAATAATAATAATTATAACAACATTTTATTTTATTTTATTTTATTTTTTTTGACTAACATTAAACAATAATTACTATTTTAAATATATAAAAATTATCAAAAAAAAATTTATCAAATTAAAAATGAATAGTTATGGAATATCATTAAGAAGAAAATCATCTTCAAAAACAATTACAAGTTATGATACAAATTTTACTGAAGAAAATTTATTAAATAATTCATTTATAAATATAGAAAATGAAAAATGTAAAAAAAAATCAGTATCTTTTAATATGAATGTTGAAATTATTCCTGTTAAAAGTTTTAAAATAAAAACAAGGGATAATAATTATTCAAATGTATTAATTCTTTTAAATTTAAAAAATATGAAAAAAATTAAAAAAGAAGAAGAACTTTATGTTCCAAAAGAAGAAAATTGTATAGTATGTTCTGTTTTTTAGTATCCTACTTTTTTTGTTTTTAATCTCTATAAATATGTAATATTCAGAAATTATTAAGAATGTCTTATATATGAAAAAATGATTATAAATGATTTGATTTTATTCAATAATAATCTTTTTTTAAAACAATAGTATCTTTTTGTATATAGGAGTTACTTTTTTTAATTATTGTAAATTTTAAATTATTCGTTTTATTTTTATTTTATTATTATATAAGAAGTATATATCAAATTATTTTTTTTATAATAAAAGATTGTTTAAATTAATTAAAATTAATAAATTATATTTATTTGCCTTAAAATAAATAAATAAAAAAATGGAAACTATATCAAACGTTTATAATCATGATTTTGAAAAGCATAAAAAAGAAAGAGACAATGCATCAATTTTTAGACAAAGTAATTTTAAACAAACATTAGAAAATTTATTTGTTAATCCTAAAAGTATAATAAATAAAAATATTCATACACCAAATAATAAAAATATGGATAATAATAGATATCCATATAGATATAATACAAATCCAAATTTTCCATTCTTAAATACAGATAATTTTAAAAAAATGAATTCTATTGAAGATCCACATAATAATTATTTTAGTGTAATTGGAAATAATATTTTAAATAAAGAAACTTCAAAAAGTCAAACAAAAAATAGACCTACAAGAATAATAAATGATTATCATTTTGATGAAAATGAAAATGAAAGATTTGAAAGTAGAAATATTATAAATAGACTGGAAAAGAAAAATAAAATAAATTTATATATAAAGAAAGATGAATTTAATAAAGGAATAAATAATTCTAATAGTAATTATAATAATGATATATCAAAATTTAATTTAAGTTCAGAAAGAGAAAATCATTTTAATAATTCTCTTTTTAATAATTCTTTAAGTCATCGTGATAAAGATATTAATAAATACAATGATAATGATATTGAAAATAATTCACCTGTTTTTTTAGATTTAATTGAAGAAGATAATAATAGTAATGATACTAATAAATTAATTGAAAAGAAGATAAAAAAATTAAAATCTGATAAAAATGTTCCTAGAATAATATTAAATAGAAAAGAAAATTGTACTCCAATTAGATCAATAAGGAAATATTCTTATGAAAATGAGACAATAAAAAAACCTATAATAAGAAAGAATACTGAAGAAATAGGAGAAAGAATTAAATTATTAAGATTAAATTATGAAATTGGAAATAATAATCAAAAAATAAATAATAATAATAATATTAATAATAATATAAACACAATAAATAAAAACCAAAAAGAAGAAAATCAACATCTAATATTAAGAATTCCAAATAATAAAAACACACATAATAATAATATTTATAAAGAAAATAATAATAATAATAATAATTCAAATAATGATAATAATCATTATTTTAATATAAACAATATCAATAATAATACTAACCATAATATAATTAATAATAATATAAATGATGATAATAATATGAATACTAATAATTTGAATAATAATGAAATAAATTCAACAAATAATGAAAAAATAAAAGAAAATCCTCGTTTAAAACTAAACAAAAAATTTGAAGAAGGAAATTACACAGAATACTCATATGTATTATCAATCCCAGGAAAAAATGACAAAACAACAGTAAAAACAAATCAAGACTCATATTTAATCCTTGAAAAAATAAATGGTCTTCCCAATTTTAACATATATGGAATTTTTGATGGTCATGGCTCAAGTGGTCACTTAGTAAGTAATTTCATAGTAAAATATCTAACAAACTATTATAAATACAATGAAAATATCTACAATATAAAAAATATAGAAATAATATATTCAATTTTAAAAAGAAAAAATTATTCTTTTATAAAACAATCAATAAAAAAAAGTGAAGAAGCATTATTTGATTCAGATGAAATAGATTCAACATTTTCAGGAACAACATGCATATTATTATTTATAATAGGAAATAAAATAATAAGTGTAAATATAGGTGATTCAAGAGCAATAATGTTAAAAGATAAAAATAATATTATACAATTATCAATTGATCAAAAACCAGAAAATAAAGAAGAAAAAGAAAGAATTGAAAAAAATGGAGGAGAATTAAGAAGAATTATAGAAAATAATGAAGAAATTGGACCAATTAGAGTTTGGGTTAAAGGAAAAAAATATCCTGGAATTGCTATGAGTAGATCAATTGGTGATTCTGTTGCTAATGAAATTGGTGTTTTTAGTATTCCTGAAATTAAAGAATTTTATATTGATGATTATTATAATTTTATTGTTATTGGAAGTGATGGATTATGGGAATTTTTAAGTAATGAAAAAGTTGGGAAATTTATTTGTAAATGTAATCATCAAGATAAAATGAGCTCTTTTGTTAAAAATTTAATTGAGAAAGCTAGGGAGAAATGGGAAAAATTTGATGAAATTATTGATGATATTACTGTTATTTTTATTTATTTGAAAAGGGATGAATGATGGGTTTTTTTTATTATTTTTTTTTTGGTGTTTTATTTTTTTATGTTTGTGTTAAGTTTTTTTGTAGATAAATGGAATGTAGTTTAGATGATTTTATTTGATTTTTTGCGATTAAGGGGTACATATATAATTTTTTTTACTTTTAATTATTCAATATATTAAAAGTGATATTTGTAAATATAAATTAGTTTTATTTTTATATTATATTCATTGAATAAATAATTAAAAATTAAATTTATTTTAATATACAATCATATACATTCTACATTATATATATAAATAAATTATATATTATTATTCAACTCTTAACATTAATTCTTTAAATTCATCAAAATTAATAATTCCATCATTATCTCTATCAACTTCTTTAATGGAATTTTTAATAATTTCTTCAAGTCTTTCATTATTATTTTGAAAAACTTTCATAATTTTTTTAATACAAACAGTCCCAGATTTATCTTTATCTATAAATTTAAAAGCATAATTTAAATTTTCATTAGACAAAATATTTTTTTTATTAATACAAGCCCTTAAAAATTCTTCATATTCAATAAAACCATTATTATCACCATCTAATAAAATAAAAATTTCATCAATAGTTTTATCAACAATATCTTTATTAGTAAATTTATATAATCCATTAATTAATTCTTCTTTTGTTAATTTACAATTACCACTTTCATTAAAAAAAAGAAATAATTTTAAAATCATTTTAATTTCTTCATTATAAGGAATATTATGTACTAAAAATGCTAAAACTAATTGTTGAAATTTTGATTGGAATTTATAATTAATTAAATTATCAATATAAATTTTAATATCATCAATATTAAAATTTGAATATAAAGATCTTCCAAAATAATTTTTAAACCAAGGATGATTTAATGCTTCATATGAAGATAATCTCTTATTAACATTTATTTCTAATAATTTACTTAATAAATCTTGAACATCTTTTGAATATTTTAATAATTTTTTATTATTTATATCATATATTCCTTTTTGAATAGAATTAATTATTTCTTTATCATTTTTACCATCAAAAGGTGGAATTCCAGTTATTAACATAAATAAAACTACTCCAATTGACCATGTATCACATTTTTCATTATATTTTTTTTTTAAAACTTCAGGTGCTATATAATAAGTACTTCCAATAATAGTTTTTTCCTTTTTATTTTTTTGAAAAATTTTAGCTGTACCAAAATCAATTATTTTAATCCAAAAATATTCTTCTTTTGTATTAATATCTTTTTCAATATCATATATCATAATATTTTCTAATTTAATATCTCTATGAATAATATTATTTTCATGTAAATAACATAATCCAGAAAAAACTTGATAAAATAAAACACATAATTGTCTTTCTGAATAATTTTGATAAATACGTCTATATAATTCACCATATTTACAATATTCAGTAATAATATAATAATTACTATTACTATTATAATATTCAAATATTTTAACAATATTAGGATGAGCTAATTTTTTTAATATATTAAATTCATTTTTTATTTCCATATCATCAATTTTATTTTCTTTTTTTTTTAATATTTTTTTCATTGCTATTTTCATACCAGTATGTATATTTATAGCGAAAAAAACAGAACCATAAGCGCCGTCCCCTGTTTTATTTATTATTTTATATTTTTGATATGGATTTCCTGATTGTTCTTCTACTAAAAGTTTGATTTGTTATTTCTAATTTTAATTCTTCTTTTATTAATTTACTTCCAAATTTACTTTTTTGTACTAATGATATACTTTTTCTTTTTCTTCTTTGGAAATTTTGAGATTTAATGTTTTGGATATATACTTTATTTTCTATATTTAATGATTTATTACTTTTATTTTGATTTAATGAGTTTGTTTCTCTTATGTTTCTAATTTTTATTCTTTTTTGAATTAATGAGTTTAAATTATTTTTTATATCATTTTCATCTGTTCTTTGTGTAAATAAAAAATTTGTTTTTGAATAATTTAAATTTTTTGAACTTCTTTTATAAGATGTAATATTTGAAGTTGTTAATTCATTTTTCATTTTATTTTTATCTGATAATAAATTTGGATATTGAATAATATTATTATTTGAATCAAAATTTCTTGATGATTCTTTATTGTATTTTTTTGGAATAATTATTTGAGTTGTATCTTGAGAAGAACAAATTCCCATTATAAAAAATAAAAATATTTAATTTTTAAATAAACAAAAATTAAAAAACATTTTTTAATTGATAATAAGAAAATATAATATTAGATAATAAATATCTTATATAATTTAAATTCTACCAATAAAAGTTTACCTTCTTTACTCTCATACTTGTTATAAGAAATTCCATTTATTTATATATTAAAAAATGGATTAAAAATCAATATGATTATGAGAATGAAACTTGTTCTATGGGTAGATCATATTATAATTATAATATTAATAGTATTATTTTAACTTTTGGTAAATTAATTATTAAAATTTAATAACATTTTTAAAAAATTTTTAGTAGAAGAACAATCAGGAAATCCATATCAAAAATATAAAATAATAAATAAAACAGGGGACGGCGCTTATGGTT
>JAJJLH010002068.1:0-57599 GCA_023806865.1 Isotricha sp. YL-2021a
AAATAGTTTAGTTATCTTCAATTTTAGTAAAATTTTTCTCTTGCATAAAATCAAAAAATAATCTATAATGGGGCATAAGAAGTGAGAGTTATGGGCTACAAGATATTATCAAAAACCGAAATATGTCCAAATCAATATGAAATGGTTATTGAAGCGCCTTTTGTTGTTAGAAATGCAAAGGCCGGTCAATTTATTATTTTTAGAGCGGAAGAAGAAGGTGAAAGAGTTCCTCTTACTATTGCTGATGTAAATAAGGTTACCGGTACACTCACTATTGTTTTTATGGCTGTAGGATATTCAACAAAAAAATTGGCTCAGTTTGATGTTGGAGATGAAATTCCTGATGTGGTTGGTCCTTTAGGGAAGCCTACAGATATTAAAAAATATGGTACTGTCGTATGCGTTGCAGGTGGGTATGGAGCTGCTCCATGTTATTTAATAGCAAAAGCGTTTAAGGATGCCGGTAATAAAGTTTATATGATTATGGGTGCAAGAAATAAAGATCTAATATTTTGGTCTGATAAAATGAAAGACGCGTGCTCTGAACTTTTTATTACAACAGATGACGGATCTATGGGAGAAAAAGGATTCGTTACCGGGGTTTTAGAAAAAATAATTGAAAAAGAAAAAGTTGACTATGTGATTGCGGTTGGTCCTATGCCGATGATGCGGGCTGTGGCTAATTTGACAAAAGATAGGAATATATATACAGAAGCAAGTATGAATCCTATAATGGTAGATGGCACCGGAATGTGTGGGGCTTGCAGAGTTACAGTTGGCGGAGAAGTTAAGTTCGCATGTGTTGACGGCCCTGATTTTGATGCGCATAAAATTGATTTTGAAGAAGTTATTAACAGAACTTCTATATATAAAGATCAAGAACGTAAACGAGATGAAAATTGTAATTTGTTAAAGAGTTAGAGTAGTATAAAGAAAAGGAGATAAGAATATGCCTGTTGATAGAAAAGAAATACCGTTTTGTCCTCTTATGAGTGCCGGCTCTGATATAGACAAAGTTTGTACTCAGGGTAGATGTGCTTGGTATAGTTGATAAAATGGATACTATATGTGCCGTATTTGCAGAAGGTAAAAAACCAACTGGTTCTTCAGATCCTCTTGGAGTAAGAAGAGCTGCTTTAGGTATTATTAGAACAATTCTTGACAGCGGATTAAAAATTGATATTAATGATTTAATTATAAAAACTTTACTTCTTTTGCCAATTAATACAGGTGATGGCAATTTTATAGATAAAGTTAAGAATTTTGCAGGTTCAAGTGCTGATAGACTATCCGGAAAAGTTTTTGATGAAATCCGTGAATTTATAACACAAAGATTAATTATATATTTATCAGATAAATATTCTAAAAATATTCTTGAAGCATGCGCCTCAAATATAAGCCCTCTTTATGATTTAAGCGATTATATACAAAGGGTTGAAGTAGTATCAAAATTAGATAATCCTCAACTAAACGAAAATGCTAACAGAGTCTTGAGAATTCTAAAAGAAGATTCCACAAAAGCTGTAGATAAAACTCTGTTTAGAGAGTCATCTGAAAACATGCTCCTTGAACAAATCAATACGGTAGATAATTCTGCGGATTACAAAACATACTTAGAGCAACTAATTGCTATTAATCCGTCCGTTGAAAAATTCTTTAATGATGTTTTGGTCATGGATAAAGATGAGAAAATTAAAGAAAATCGTCTTGCATTGTTAACATTGTTAAAGAAAAAATATACGAAGCTTACAGATTTTTCTAAGCTATAATTGAATTATAGCTATATGTAACATTTTGTTTACATAACATGTAAAAAAGTAAATTATTTTTTTCAGCATACTTTAAAATAGTACAAGAAGGAAAAACAACGGTAGGTAGAAAATGATAGACCGAATTAAAAACTTAAAAATTGTAAAAAAATTAAACGAAACAATAAGTCCAAAGTTAAGATGGTTAAACTATGCTAATCACTCGATAGATAAAAAATCCCCTGACTATATAAAAATGATTAGCGGAGTTGAAGATATACAAACGATTTCTGACGAACGCAGGCTGGAAGCAATGGTCAGAGAACAACTTAAGGAAGAATTTCCGAATATCGAGAAATCAAAATCCTATGAACTTCTTGTTGATGCAGTAATGCACAACCTAAAGAAAAAACAGCTTCAAGCCACTGATAATTACAAATTTGAGTAATCCTCATAATTGTAAGATTATCAATAAAAAGGTAGCACCTCAAAAGGGTGTTATTTTTTTGAATAAATTTATGAAAACTAATTGTAAAAATTAAAATTTGAAGGCAATTCATCTTCAACCAGTTTTAGAAATTCAGAACATGTGTAACCGAAAGCATTCGCAATTTTCCAAAGTGTTGTTATTCTTGAATCTGCCATTCCTTTTTCTACCTTAGACAAAATACCGTTACCCAACTCATATTCATATGAAAACAAATTTATGCCTTTATTCATCTTCATTCGTTCTCTATGAATTACTCTGCCCAAAGCCAGCAATAACTCTTTTTTATTATTTTCCGCGAATAATTTATCTGTTTCCTCTTGCATATAAATATATTTTAGTTTAGTATTGAATATGAACTATAGATTATTATCTATAGATAAATGTATATTATGAAAAAGAGATATCTTATAAGTCTGATTATTACACTGGTATTACTCGCCATTACAAATAGGTTTTGGCTAATATTCAAATCTGCAAATCAAGCGCATTTTGAGTTTTATATTTTTACGATAATATTGATTTGCGGATATTTGTTGGCATTAAAGCTTACAGATTACCTAGCTGATTTTAAGACACTTAAAAATCAATCAAGAATTGAGATTGTATTTTTAACAATATTTTTTATTCTGTTGTTCATACCTATGTCACATATTAATCAGGACAAAAAATCAGAGCAGGAAAATCGTAGCCTTTCAGTATATAAACCACTATTTAAAAAGGATTTTAAAATCAATTATAATTATGGTAAAGATTATAATAATTGGTTTAATGATAGGTTTTTAGGAAGGGATTCTCTTATTCACTTTTGTATATTAAACAAAAGTTCTCTAGGCTCGGATTATTATGTATCCGGGAACACCTATTTAAATAAGAAAAATAATTATATATTTACATTTAATATTTATGAGGGAGAAAGAATTTGGTCCCCCCCTCATAAAAAAGAAGTAAAATTATATGAAGATAGTTTGAATAAACTTAATAATTATTTTAAAAATACAAATAAAAGTTGGTATATTTTAGTGATTCCTACAAGAGAAAAGGCTTTACCTCAATACCAAAATGAAAAATTAATTAATTTCAGAAAATTGAAATACAAATTCATATACGCATTACCTAAAATGGAAAAATATAATAATATAATCTATCCTATAGATGATATATTAGAATATGACGGAAATGAAATTTTATACTACAAAACTGACCATCATTATACCGATCTGGGTGCAGAATTTTTTGCAAGAAAATTTTTTGATAATTTAAGTAAAAAATATCCTACTATAAAAAAATATCCTATATCTGCATACTCGACTGATAAATACCCTCATGGTACTTGGAAAGATTTGCCTTTTAACGGTTCCTTGTACAACAGATTAAATTTAAATAACAAAAAAATATTTGATATTGAATACAAATATATCGAATTAGGAAAAAATATAAAAATTTACAAAAATGATGAAGTTTACAAAATTATTTACAAAAACAACAATAATGTAAACACACAAAAAATATATCTCGTTGGAGATTCATTTGTCTACAGCATGGGAAAAGTTATGGCACTGTCTTTTAAGGATGTTATTGTCAGAAGGGATAATATTAAAAAACATGAACTATTTTTTGATGTAATAAAAGATGACATTGAAAAAGAAAATCCGGATATTGTACTTTTTGTATATACATCGCCGCATATGGACAGATTTTTAAAGACTTTCTTTTCAAAAAAGAGTCCAATAAATAATAAAACGCAAAATCAGGGAGTAAATTAACTATGCTATTTAGTTCGATAACATTTGTATTTATGTTTTTACCGATATTATGCGCAATATATCTGCTTAGCAAAAAAGAATTTCATAATGCAATATTACTTATAGCAAGTATTATTTTTTATGCGTGGGGTGAACCAAAATATCTTGCAATAATGTTGCTGTTAATCGTTATAAACTGGGCAGGGGCATTACTTATAGATAAATCAATATCAAAATCTTGTATAAAAAAAATAATATTAATAAGTATTATTACATTAAACCTCATAAATCTGATTTATTTTAAATATTTTAACTTTATAGTAGACAATATAAATACGCTATTTCATGGTCACATTGACCTTATAAAAATAGTATTGCCACTTGGAATTTCGTTTTACACCTTTCAGGCATTATCGTACGTAATTGATGTATACAGAGGCGATTGTAAAATCCAAAGAAACATTTATAAACTTGCATTGTTCATTTGCTTATTCCCACAGTTAATTGCAGGACCAATTATTAAATATCACGATATAGAAAAGCAAATTGAATCAAGAGAAGTAAATTTTGACAAGGTAAATCTGGGTGTAAAAAGGTTCATTATAGGGTTATCAAAAAAAATGCTTATTGCAAACACTATGGGTGAAATTGCCGATAAAATATTTACGCAAGACCCTCATACATTTTCTCATGGGATTGCCTGGTTGGGCTCTATTGCTTATTCATTTCAAATATTTTTCGATTTTAGCGGATATTCGGACATGGCAATCGGTTTAGGATTGATTTTTGGATTTCAATTTATGGAAAACTTCAATTATCCATACATTTCAAAATCAATAACAGAATTTTGGAGAAGGTGGCACATATCACTTTCAACGTGGTTTAAACAATATGTATATATCCCTCTTGGCGGAAACAGACACGGGAAAATAAAACAAATTCGCAATCTTGGGCTTGTATTTTTACTTACCGGCATCTGGCATGGGGCAGCTTGGAATTTTATTGTGTGGGGGATATGGCACGGATTTTTTATAATATTAGAAAAAATTACCGGACTTGCAAATGAAACAAAAAACAAAATCGCCAATTTCTTCAAACATATTTATTGTATTTTTGCCTTTGTAATAGGATGGGTAATCTTTAGGGCAGATAACATGAAATATGCTTGGGATTACGTAATGAATATGTTTGGATTATTACATTTAAGAAAAGAAGAATTTATATACACTTTACCATACTACTTTGATAGATATGAACTGATAATATTCGTAGTTGCAATACTATGTTCTATTCCTATATTTAAAAATATTATAAAAGTTCAAAATAAAATATTTCGGACATTCATAAATATCTGGTTATTGATTCTATTTGTACTATCTAGCGCAAGTATTGCCGCAAGTACATATAATCCATTCATATACTTTAGATTTTAATCAACAATAATTTCTTTTTCATTTTTGTATGTGACATATCCAAGTGCGGCTTTGGGTGGTTTTTTAAGATTTTTACATTTAGTATAAATTACTCCAACCTTAGAAGAATTTGAACCCGAAGAATATTGTTTAGCAAGTTTAGCACATTTCAATATAACAGCATTACTCGGGTTATCGGCCTTAAGCAATACATGAGAACCCGGACAATCTTTTGTGTGAAACCATAAGTCATCATCTTTAGCAAGTTTCGAAACAATATAGTCATTTTGTCTATTGTTCCTTCCAATATAGATAACGCAATTATCTTCATATACTTTTTGTGGTTCTACAGATTTATGCTTAAGCATATTTTCAGAATTATTGTCGATTATTTCATAACTTAATTCAGTTAATTCCTCATAGCTACTTGTATTTGCCAAAAAATATTTTAACTGCTCTAAACTACTTTTTACAGACATTAGTTCTTCTTTAAGTTCAGTTAATTTTTGTTTTGATCTTTTACCTTTTGCATACATTTTATAAAACTTATTGGCATTTTCTTTAAGTGTCTTTGTAGAATTAAGTTCTATTTCCAAATCTTTATTATTTTCATAATCATATAATTTTATTTTTTCTGCATAATCGGGATAAGAATACAAATTCGCCATTATTAAATCGCCATATAATCTATAAGTGTCACAATTTTTTTCACGTAATATTTGAGTATTAATTTTTTCAATTGATGAATCTGTTCGTTTAAGACGTTGTTCCACAATTGAAATTAAATGATTTTGCAGCGATAGATATTTATCCAGTTCTTGATGATGAGCAAAATAATTATCTATCATTGTATTTACATCTTTTTGTAAAACAGCTTCCGGCAATACTTCCTCAAACAATGAATAATAATTATAATCAGGGCTGATTGCCGGCGAAATGTTTTTTAAATTTACATATCCTTTTATCGTTTCTAAATCTTTGTTCTGACATATTTGTGCAAAGCCCGCTGATATTAAGAAAAAATTCTTGCTCAAACTATCATAATCCAAATTTCCAGAATATTTATTTATATCCAGTTTATTCTGCTTGGGAGGATAAACATAAGGTAAAGTTCCTGCGACTTCTCGCTCTCTGCTTTTATCCGAACCGACATTATGAGCGCATCCTAGAATTATATTATTATCATAATTGTATAAAATAACATTAGCGTGTTTACCCATCAATTCAATAGCCAGACATAAGTGAATTTTTTCATTTAATTCATTATAAGCTTCAATGTATAACTCCACTATACGCTCATTTTCGGGAACATTAACCTTTGATATTTTGGCATTCTCCAAATATTTTCGTAACAACATACAAAACATTGGTGGACTTTTAGGAATTTCAATCCTGCGTTTAATTTCATTTGCAGAAGACATAAAACATAAATGATAAAACTTTGGATTTATATTTATATATAATTTTTTAGACTCACCGAGCTTTCTGATACTAAAAACAAAATCACGCCTGGTAGGCTGCTGAATTTTTTGAATTCTAGCACCAAGCAAAAATCCTTCATTTTCTCTGATAAATGCCTTAAGAGTTAATGCATCAAAAGTAATCATACTTATATTTTACAATAAACTATTTCAAAGATTCTATTAATTTTTGAATAGTAGATTCTTGAAGTTCAATTTCTGATATTCTGTCTTTCGTTTGCATAATAAGCTCTTGAGGAGCATTTGCTACAAATTTAGGATTATTAATTCTTCCTTCAAGTGATTTTTTCTCCGCAATAAGTTTGTCTAATTTCTTTTGTTGGCGTTTAATTTCTTCATTAAAATCAATTAAATTCTCTAACGGAATGACGATTGTTGAAGCCGATACTACAGCACTGGCTGATTTTTTCGGTGACGGAGTATTTTTATCGGAATATGTAATATTTTCTACTTTTGCTAATCTTTGAATATAAGATTCTATTGCTTCAAATACTGGCTTTTCATCCTTGTCTGCCTTAATTTCAATATCTATTTTTAAAGCTGTTGATATATTGAAACTTTGGCGAACATTACGCAAAGATTTAATCGTTTCAAAAACCAATTCCATTTCTTGTGCTTCTTTTGAAAATACAAGTTCATCACAATATACCGGATAATCTGAAACAATAATAGCCTTTGCTTTTTCACTGTCAAGATGCGGTAAAAGCTGCCATACTTTTTCTGTAATATGCGGCATAATAGGATGTAATAACCTTAATGACATATCGAGAACATATCTCAAAACTCGCTGAGTATTAAGTTTTAAATTGTCATCTTGAAGTTGAATTTTGGCAATTTCAACGTACCAATCACAATATGAATTCCAGAAGAAGTCATAAAGAATATGTGCAGTTTCGCCAATTCTATAATCTTTAATATTTTCATTAATTTCCTTAGCTATTGAATTAAGTTTATCCAAAATCCATTTATCTGCAATTGTAAGATTGTCAAAATCAATTTCTTTACCATCAACACCTTCAAGGTTCATTAAAACAAATCTCGAAGCATTCCATATTTTATTTGCAAAGTTACGGCCATACTCAAACCTCTCTTCGCTCATTTTTATATCTTGACCACCATATGTACACAGTGATGTCATTGTAAATCTCAAAGCATCGCAACCGTACTTATCAATAATCTTAACGGGGTCAATAGTATTACCTTTTGATTTAGACATCTTTTGCCCTTTTTCATCACGGATTAAACCATGAATATAAACTGTTGAAAAAGGAGCTTTTCCTGTGAATTCCAGACCCATAGTAATCATTCTTGCAACCCAGAAGAAAATAATATCAAATCCTGTTACAAGAGTGGTTGTCGGATAGAATTTTTTAAAATCATCACTATCTGTATTTGGAAATCCCATAGTAGAAAATGGCCATAAACCTGAAGAAAACCAAGTGTCCAAAACATCACTATCTTGTACATAATTTTCAGGATCCGGATTTTCTTTTGCTACAACCATTTCACCTGTTTTCTTGTGATAATACGCCGGTATTTGATGTCCCCACCACAATTGGCGAGAAATACACCAATCACGTATATTTTCCATCCAGCCAAGATAATTCTTTTCCCATCTATCCGGAACAAATTTAATCCTGCCGTCTTTAACTGCAGCAATTGCTTCTTTTGCAAGAGGCTCCATCTTAACAAACCATTGTTCAGAAAGTAACGGCTCAATTGTTGTTCCGCAACGCTGACATTTACCTACATTATGTTCATGGTCACGAGTTCTTAACAAGAAATTTTCATATGAAAGCATTCCGATAATTTTTTCACGAGCTTCGTATCTATCAAGCCCATGCAAACTAGGCGGAACTTCACCACACGCTTTCATTTTTCCGTTTTCATCTAATATCCAAATAGGTTTTAAACCGTGACGTTTACCAACTTCAAAATCATTAGGATCGTGAGCCGGAGTAATTTTTACAGCACCGGTACCGAAATTTCTATCTACATATTCATCTGCAATAATAGGAATTTCTCTTCCGGTTAAAGGTATAACAACCGTTTTTCCTATAAGTTCAGAATATTTATGATCCTCCGGATGAACTGCAATTGCGACATCACCGAATATAGTTTCAGGTCTTGTTGTTGCAACAATTATCGCACCTGTTTCACCCTTAAGAGGATAAGAAATTTCCCATAAATGTCCCTGTTCTGTAACATATTCTGTTTCAACATCAGAAATTGCACTGTTACAGCGCGGACACCAGTTTACAATATATTTACCTCTATATATAAGACCTTTTTCATATAATCTTACAAAAACTTCTTTAACAGCCTCCGAACATCCCTTATCAAAAGTGAATCTTTCTCTAGAACGATCAAACGAAGCACCTAACCTCTTGCATTGATCCAAAATTGCGGATTTGTGTTCATTTGCCCACTTCCACGTTTCTTCCAAAAACTTTTCTCTGCCAAGATCATATCGAGACAAGCCCTGTTCACGAAGTTTTTTCTCAACAACATTTTGAGTTGCAATACCTGCATGGTCAGTTCCAGGAAGCCATAATGCTTCAAAACCTGACATTCTATGATAACGTATTAATATATCCTGCAAGGTTTCATCCAATGCATGACCCATATGAAGAACGCCAGTAACATTTGGCGGAGGAATAACTATTGAATATGCCGGTTTATCACTCTTAGCATCAGCTTTAAAGTATTCGCCGTCTTCCCAAAATTTGTATATTTCGCCTTCCGTAGCTGCTGCATCATAGACTGTAGGTAAATCTTCTATATTAATAGCTGTCTTTGTCATAAAAACCTCTTAAATTCTCTCTGTATGACAAAAGATTAGCATAAACAATATTTTTTTTAAAGTATTATTTATACGGATTATTTAACTTATCAGGACGACCTAAACCAAGTCCATCCGTTAAAAGTTTATATCCGCCACATATCATCAAACCTAAAGCAGATATACGCGGGAGAACTTTACCTTTACCAAGTAATGCTCCAATCCCCAATACAACAGGAACAAAATTATCTAAACAATATCCTGCAACACCTTTAAAGTAACCAAGAACAGATTCAAATGGCATAAATATATTATTTTCAACCTGAAAATTAAATATTCCTTTTTTTATCTTGTTCATAACTGTACTGGATGAATCTAAATAAGTAGAATTATGTGCAGCCGAAGATAATCTGTTAGCCTCATTTGATTGAGAATAAGTATCAGCAGTTAACTTACCAATTACATGAGCATCATAGCCGACAATACCCAATGCTGCAAGACCTGTTGCCCTTGCTGTTAATGAACCTATTCCGCTTCCAATTTTTGATATTATTCCACTCATATATTTTTACCTATAGTTAAACTTTATTCTGCTTGTTTATTTTCATCTTCCTGTTTATTGGTGTCTTTCTTTGGTTTATCAACAGGAACTTCTTTTTCTACAGTTTTTTCTGCCATTTGCAATAATGCACTTGTTGCCTGTGTTGCATCTAAGCCGTATCCTTTATCTGAAGATTGAATCTTCTTTAATATTTCTGCAGTCTCATTATTACCCGAAAGAATTCCTGATTCAACTATGCTCAATGCAATTGCCCTGATTGACATTGCCGGATCCTGAAGCATTTTATTTACAAGAGCAGTAAGTGCAGGATCATCCTTTCTGGAAGAATCTTCTTCTAATCTATCAACTATTTTGTGAGCACCCATTTTTCTGACTTCTAAATCTTGGCTGTTCAAATAATTTTCCAATGTTTTTATATAATCATCACTCAGCAATACAACTTTTCTTTTCTCAGTCATATTATCTTCAGGTTTTACATCTGATTCATTTTCTGCACTTTTATCAGAAGGATTAATATTTTCGCTTATTTTGGCAGATTCATCCTTATTTGATACCTTATTATCTTTAGTTTCAGCCTCTTTATCCGAAATCACAGCATTATCGGCCGGATTTAAATCGTTATCATTATCGGTCTTTAAATCATCATTAATATTATTTTTTTCTTCATTCACCTTATCTTCAGTTTTTATATTATTTTCATTCGGATTTATTTGAGTATTTTCCGGCTTTGAACTACTATCAATAGATTTAAGCTTTTGGAACTGCCCTGAATTATCATAATAACCTACGTCACCATCGGAATCTTTTACATACGGATAATATTTTCCACTATTGTCATAAAATCCTGAAGCATTAGACTCCTTAGAAGGCATTTGTTGATTATGTATACCATTGCCAGCAGGATAAGCCATTGAGGAAGTATAATAATTCGAAGGATAACAACCGCCATTTGAACCATTATCATATGCAGAAGTTGTCTGTTGAGGATATACATAACCTCCCGGCGTATTTACCATAGGATTGATAATTTGAATATTTACGCCTGCATAATTTGGATTCTGCAATCCTTGCTGACATGGCTGCTGTGATACAGCTTGGTTTTGCGGTTGATTATTATATGGATATATATTTTGTCCGCTTGACATATAATTTTGCATGACACTACCTTGTAACTACCTACATTTATAAAGTCATTTGCAAAAATTTTATTGCCTTTTTTCTTTTATTTTTAAGAAATATTAAGGAATTTTATAAAAATCAATAAAATCAATATAATAATAGTATGAATGGTCATGAAGTGAGTTTTATAGAGAAGCGTCCACAAAGTCTTTGTAAAATGTGCGGTAAATGTTGCCGTGTTATTACTAATACAAAATATACATATCAAGAGATTGTCAAAATGGCAGATTCCGGCAACGACTACGCCAAAGATTTTGTTAAACTTTTTGAACCATACGCATCAATAGAAGAAGCAAGAGCTGTTGATAATGAAATTGTAGATAACATATTAAAAAGATTAAAAGAGAATGAAGATTTTGACGAATCGAAAATAACTTTTTATAAATGCAAATATTTGCTGGATAATAATTTATGCTCGATATATGAGGAACGTCCGGCTTTATGTAAACTTTGTCCATCAAGCGGATGGGTAGTTACCCCGCCAGGCTGCGGTTTTGAATCTTGGCTTTTCCTACAACGGGAAAAAGATATGGAAAAAGTTAGAAAATATAAAGAAGAATTGCTTGACCTGAAAATAATGAAAAGAAAAACACAGGATAAAAATATACTTCAAAAAATTGAAGCAGTCGAAAAGAAGCTCAATATTTCAATAGATCTTTTTTCAGAACACGGTTCACAATATTGGTAAGCTATTTAAACCATATACATAAAATTACTTGAATACAAATATGGGTTATACCTCATACCAAATCCCATAGGAGATGAATAAGCACCGAACATAGGATTCATCATATTAAATTGCCAAGGGTTATAGCGCATTTCTAACATATAACCTGTTTGCATTACATTATCCATTGCCTGATATGGGTCTCCGCCTGCAGCAGCTTTTGCAGTGAATGCTAAGGCATTTCCGGTATCTTTAGTTACCTGATGTGCAATTGCTGTTGACCAAGCACTCTGTGACAAATCCATTCCGGCTTGTTGTAACCGGCCTGATAAATCTGTACCATTGTCAACCCTATATTGACTGTTCTTTTCCTCTGCACGTTTCAATATCGACTTTGAAACTTGCTGTAAAGTCGCACGATCAATGTTTAATCCCATATTATTTTGACTTCCAGTTCCTGTTAATGAAGCAATTGAATACCCATCTCTTAAATAAAATACTTTTTTAATTAATTCTTTTTCAATTTTAATTTTTGATTTTTCTTGATAATTTGTTTTATCAATTATTAATATATCATCAATAAATTGATATGATATCATAAATAAATTTTCATTTAAATTATCAATTGATAATATTTTACCATAATTTATTCCAAAACTAATTTCTTTTAAAAATTTATTTTGTATACCATCATAAATTAATAAATTTTTATCAATTGAAATTCCAATTAATAAAATTGACTTTTCTTTATTATATTTTAAATTAATGATATTTGAAATTTCTTGTTTATCATATTTTGTTTTAATATAAATTTTTTTTTTATTATTTAAAAAAAATATATTTACACTACCATCATTTGCTCCACTTGCAAAAATTTTATCTTGATAAACAAAATAAGTTAATAACTTAATTTTTAAATTATTTTTTTCTTCTTCACAATGTAATAATTCTCTTTTTAAATTTATTTCTTTTATATTTCCAATATTTTTATAAGAATATAAATTTATTTTTCCATTTGAAAGACCACAAATAAAATGAATTCCATCATAAATATCCATAATACTTCTTATTATACTATTTGTTTTAATTGATTGATAATTTTTTCCATCTTTTAAACTATAAAATTTTATTTCTTTACTGTTATCAATTTTAACAAAAGTTAAATTTTCATCAAATAAAATTATAGCATCATCAATAAATTCTTTTTTACCTTTCTCAATAAAAAATTCAATTGATTTTATAATTTGAAATTCATTTGTTTCTTTTTTAATTTTCCAAATATTAATAATATTATCCAAACCAATGGTAAGTAAAATATTATGAACATAATCAAATTTACAAACTGTAATAGAACTATAATGACCAGTTAAAATAATTTTATTTTCAACTTTTTTATAATCATTACTCATATAAAATAATTTCATTGTCTTATCAAAACTACCTGAAATAATTATATTATTATATGAAAAAATATTATAAATATCACTTGTGTGATTACAATTAATTTCACTATAATTATTGTTATCATTTAATAATATTGAATTAATAGAATAAATAAATATTTTTCTATCTTTACCACAAGTACAAAATAAATTATCATTAATATTACTTAATGAATAAATAATATCTGTATGTAGACTATCAATGAATATTTTTGCATTTTTATTTATTATATCCCAAATAAAAATATATAAATCAACTCCAACTGAAATTATAAAGTTTTTACTTTCAATATAAATATAATCTTTTATAATGGCATTATGACCAAAAAAATTAACATCAAATTTAATTATTTCATAATTTGATTTATTTAAAATATCATATGAATATTTTAAATTATTCAAATTTGAAATACTTGATAATGAAAGTCTTGTACTTTTGCTTTTTAAATCAAAATAAAAATTTGTATTTTCATTTAAGTTAGTATAATCATATAAACTAAATATTAAAAAAGGTTCTTTTTCCTTTATTTCATTAGATAAATATTTTATTTCAAGTTTTGATATCTCAAAAATTTTCATATTAAAAATAGAAAGAAATTTTAATACAAATGTATTTATATGATTTCCATTATTAATATTATATTCTTTTATAAAATTTAATCCAATTTTTTCATGTGATTCACATGTAAAAATATAATCATTAATACAAGAAATAAAATTAATTGGTTTTTCAACTCCTATTTTAATATTCCAATTTAAATAAAAATGATTTGAATAATTTGATAAAGTTAAATCACTAAATGAAAAAATAAAATTATCTTTTTCTTTAGAATAACTCATTGCATATAAAAATGTATTATTTCCATATAAATCTCTATGAAATATTTTATGAATCATTCTAAAATTTTCAAGAGAATAAATAAATATCCCATTTTCAAAAGTTTCAGGAGATACTATAATTAAATTATTAACTTGTAACATTTTTAAAATAGGTAGTTGAAAAAAAGGAAATGAATCTATTTTATATTTGCTTAAATTATTATTAGAATTAAATGTTTGAAATTTATCAAATCCATAAGTTAATTCTCCTATTTCTTTTAATAATTGTTGATTATCATCTAATAATATTTTTTTAAATCTTTTATTTATTAAAACACTTTTTTTTGCATCTGAAATTGATAAAAATGATAATATTAATTGAATTAAATAATTTGTTCTTATTTTATCAAAAAAATGTATTTCATTTTTATTTTTTTTATTCATTATTTTTAAAGTTGAATTAATTATAAAAAATAAAGATTAAATTAAATTATTTATTAAATATTAATTTAAATTTTTTAAAGTTGTAATATAATATAATAAATAAATAAATATAAATGTTTAAACTTGAAATTGATTCACCTACAGGAGAAAAAGAATATTTATATATTTCAAATTTAAATAGTTCAGAAAAAGAAATATATAATTTTTGTCTTAGTAAAAAATATGATTATGATAAAGTAAAAGAATTAAAAAGTAAATTTCAAAATTTTTATTCCCCAAAAAATAAAACTAAATTCCAAAGAAAAGGAAGTGAAAATAAAACTTTAACAACTAGTTTTTCATCACATCAAAGACCTATTTCACTTTATGAAAAAAAAAAATCAACTTCACTTTTTCCTTTTCAAATTTTTGTTTCTCAAAATAAAAATAATTTATTAAAAAGTTATACAAAAAATCCAAAAAATAAAAAATATAAATCAATAATAAATAAAACAAATAAATCAATATCATTTGAACATTCATTTAAAAAAGAAAATTCAACTTCTAATTTTTTATCAAAATCTTTTAATTATACAAATTTTAATAAACAATTAAATAATTTTTTTAAAAATGTAAAAGGAGTTTCTCAAGAATTTAAAAAAGAGAAAAATAAATTTAATGAAAGATATATAACAATTAATTCAAGAGCTGAAAAATATGATAAATCTAAAAATTATGGAGTTTTATTATATAATAGAGGAATAAAATTTTTAAATCATTCAAAAGAAAAAATAGAACAATTAAAAGATAAATTGAGCCTTAATGATAATTATTCTTTTTTACCCTATTTAAATAAACCAAATGAAAGTTTATTAAAATCTAGAATTGAAAAAAATTATTATTATAATAATAATGATATTTTAACACATTATGATAAATACAAAGAAGCAGTTAAACAAAAAGATATTTTAAAAATTCAAAATGATAAAAAAGAAATGAATAAAAGTAATGATGAAAATGAAGAAATGTTTGAACCAAAAATAAATGAAGAAAGTAGAAATATTACTATAAATTATAATAATATTTTTGAAAAATTATATGATGATAGAAATATTAAAGAAAAACATTTGCAACAAATGAAAAATGAAAAAAATAATATTTATCCTTATAAACCTAAAATTAATAAAGATTATAAATTAAAATATCCAAATATTTCAATATTTAAAAAATATAATTATTTAATTAATAAAGAAAAAAAATAATTTTAAAAAGTTATTTTCTTTAATTTATAAATATTATTTATATAAAAATAAATTTTAAAAATAATATTGAAAATGTTTTTATTGAATCTATATATAATAATCAAATATAATAAAAATTTTAAATAACAAATAAAAAATTATTCCATTTTTAAATTAATAACCCCAATATCAAGATGAGGAATACTTTTAAACAAATTTTTAATTTTAGGACTTTTCGATGAATCATAATTTTTATATTCTTTTTCATTTTTCATTTCATTACTATTTAAATTTATATTTACATTTATATTCATATTAAAATTTAAATTTGGTTTTAAATTAATTGGATTATTATTTTGACTATACTTCTTTTTTGGAGTAATAATATTTGAAAAAAGATTATTATTATCAATATTACCATTAGTATTATTATTTTCTTCTTGTGTTTTTAAATAATAAATTAAACTTTTTGAATTTTCTTCATTTTTATCTTCTTCAATTATTTGTTCTGTATCAATATATTTTTTATAAAATTTCCCATTTAAAAATATATTATTAAATTGTTTTATTTTATCATTTATTATTTCTAATTCATTTTTATCTTCTCTTTCAATTAATTCTAATTCATTTAATTTTATTTTTAATTCATTTACTTTATTTTTTAATTCATCTTCAATGATATCAATTTCATTTTTAGATGTTAATATAATATCTTTTTTTTCTTCTTGTATCATATCCATTTTTTTTAGTTCTGAAATTTTATCTTTTATTCTTTTAATGCATGAATCAATTTTTTTAATTTCATTTTCTATTGTAAAATTTAAATTTTCTAATTGTTCAATTTCATATTCTAAATTTTGAAAAGAAGTAGTCTTAGAATATTCATATTCGTTAATTTCATTCTAAAAAATATTTTTTTGAATATTATAAATATTATATATTTACATTTTTTAATTCATTAATTTTTTGATTTTTTTGTTTTTTTAAAGAATTAGTTAATGATTGTTTTAAATTAATTAAAGATTCTATTATAAAATCACTATCATTTTTATTATGAGTTGAAGAAAAAAATTTTTCTTGATTTAGTTTTATTAAATCTAATAATGATTCTAAAGAAGTTTTTTCATTTGGGAAAAAAATTTCTTTTTTTAGTTTAACAAAATTTAAAGTTGGTTGTGATTTATTTGTATCATTTTTATTTCTAGCAGTTTTAGAACTTCTCCACATAATTATCTAATAAAAAAAATATATAAATTATATTTTGTTTTATTAGAAAAATTTTAATAAAAAACAATTTTTTTTAATAAAATATTTCTTTTTTTTTCTTAAATTGGAAAATGAAATCTAAATTCATTAATGATGAAAGAAAATCATCTAAAATTTTTAATAATCAAAATAATAATAATGAAAATCAAAATATAAATATATTTGATTCTATTGATATAAATAAAAACAAAATAAATCAAAAAAGAGACAACAAAGAATATATTCCAAATGATAATAATTTTTCTCAAATATTAGATGAATTACAAACAAACCAAGATGACAAGGAAAAAAATTTAATAAAATTAAATAATAGTAAAAATGGGATTTATTTAAAAACACAGAATACAGAAAAAAATATAGATGATGATCTTTTATTAATAACTGAAGTAAATCCCAAAAAAGATAGAAAAAAACAAAATAAAGAAAAAAAAATTAAGTCAAGAAATATTGAAAATAATATAGATTATCAAACATTAAAATCAGAAAGAGAATCTCTGGAAAAAGAAATAAATAAATTAAATAAAAGTAAAAAATTAATGGAAAAAGAAAGTTATTTAAGTTTATCATTAGTAGATGAAAATATTCACAAAGATAAATTAAAAGAATTACAACATAAAACATTAGATTCATATAATGATTTAAAAAAAGTAGATTATTTAATTAATAATATATTACGTAGTGAAAATAATATTGATAAAAAGGAAAAAATAAGAATATTTTTAAATAATTTTGAAAAAGATAAAGAAATTGCAGAATTAAGAGCAAAAAAATATAATGAAGAATCAAAAAAAATTCAAGAAAAAATGAAAAAAGATATGGATAAAATAATAAAAAAAAGAATAAAAGAAATTGATGAAAAAGAAAAAAAAGAAAAAGAACAAAATGTTGAATATTTAAAAATATTAAAAAAAAAAGATAAAGAAACAAGATTAAATATTGAAAAAGTATTAAAGGATAAATATAGAGGATTAAATGCTGAAAAATATATAAAAAATAAAATAAAAAAGAAAGAAGAAGATTATTTATTCAATCAATTAACAAATAGATATAATCAACAAGAAAATGAATTTAAAACAATAGAAATTGAAAAAAGAAAAAATTTAATGACTCCCCTTCCTTCAGATGAATTAAGAGAATTTAGTAAAAATTATTTAAAAAATAAATTAAAATTTGAAAAAGAATTAGAAATAAGAAATGAAATTTTTAAAAAAAAAGAATTAAATCATAAAGATTTTTTACCTAAATATTTTTCTCATTTTCATAATGAAATTTCTGATTATGATATAATATTAAAAAATGAAGAAGAAAAAAAAAAGAAAATGGAAGAATATTTAAAAGCAAAAAAAAATTATTCTCAAAAAGTTTTGAGAAATCAAAAATCAATAAATAATTTACAATTAAAAAAAGAAAAAGAAGAAAATATTTCTAAAAATAGAGATAAAAAAATAATGAAACAAACACATTATAATTACAAAAAAAAAAGAATTTTATTAAAAAAAAAAGAACAAAGTAAAACAAAAAAATATAATTGGGAATTAAAATTAAAATCTTATGATAATTTAGATAGTTTAAGTAAATCTTATTTTATTGAAAAACCAAAAAAAATTCCATTATCTTATTCAATTAAAAAAAGAAAAGAAAATTTAATGAATATTAAATTATTAAATTATTTAGATGAATTTAAAAAAGAAAGAGAGAGAAAAAAAAATGATCCTTTATTAGAAGAAAAAAGAGTTAGTAAAAATTGGGATAAAATTATAAATAGTCCCATTGGATATTTATATGATAATATTCAGAAAATAAATTATAAAGCTAAAAGTTTGTCAAATGATGCTGAAAAAAATCAAAAAATTCTAGAAAAGAAAGGTGGTATTTTAAAAAGTCCTAAATTAGGGAAAAAAATTGCAAATTTGTTAATTGATTCTATTGAAGCTAAAATAAGTATTTTGAATTGTTTAGAATGTAATTAATTCTCTTTGTATTTTTTTAATTAATATTTTTTGGGACATTAGAATTCATAATATAAATAAATAATTTAATTTTTAATATTGCAAATGTGTTTTGAATGTATAAATAAATAAATGAGTAATAAAGAAGAATAAATATTAAATAATATTATTCCTTTTTATAAGAATTTTTAGAGATTTAATTTTATATGAAAGGTTATTATTTTATTTTTTAACCTTAAATTAAAGATTTTATTTTTTGTTCATATTTTCAAATTATTTAATATAATTTAATCTTTTTAATCTCTTTTAATATGAATATTAAAAATTAATATTGTAAAGGAATTATTCACTTTTAATACTACAAATATAATTCTTTATTATTTTTTTTATTAATGAAGTATTTATATTCATATAAATAATAATTATAAACTAATTGATTTTACTCTTAATTTTATCATGAGATAAACTAACAAATTCAGCTCTTCTTTTCTCAAAAGGATCAGGACTCTCAACAAATCTTCTATCTCTTGGTAATTTAGTACTAACAATTCTATACCCTAATTCTCTAATATGATTACTTTTATGTGGTCTTATATAAGGATTATTATCAGATTTTATATTTTCATTATCAGAACCCCAATTTCTATTTTTTATTATATTAGAATTAAATTTATCAATCATTACTTCATTAGTAACTTTAATTTTAGGTATGAAATTACTTTTCTTTGTTAATTTATTATTAAAGAAAATACTTCCAGTTGGCTTAATAGATTTATAATTTTGATTTGAATGAACATATGAATTATTATTATTTTCATCATCTTTTTCATAAAAATAATTTCTTAAATTTGAATTATAATTATTTTTACTTAAAGTCATTTCATTACTTAATAATTTAGTTCTAAACGAATTTCCAACATATGAATAATGTTGAATTGAATTTGAAATAGAACTCAATTGACTATTTTGAATAGAATCATCATTTAAATTATTATTAATAATTTTATGGGCATTTTGAATGAGTGGATTATCAAGAGAATTAAATTGTTTTGAATAACCAATATAATTTTCATTTTTATTTTGATTAATATTAGTATTGATATTATTAATATTAATATCTGATATATTATTTTTATTACTATTACTATTAATACTATTACTACTATTTAATTTATTGTTTGAAAAAACTAATTTTGATGAAAGTATTTTTGAACTATTAAGTGATTCTGTATCAAATGCTAATTTACTAAATTCCTCCATTGACGGTTTATTAAATTTTTTTGTAAAATCTAATCCTCCTTCTTTTTTTTCTTTTTTTTCACTTATTACATTCACTCCAATTTCAGGAATAATTTTATCAAAATTTTGACCACTTGGTTGAGATAAATCTTTATATTGATTTTCTTTTTGCTTTAAAAATCTTAAAAAATATTTTTGATCTAAACTATTTGTATTTCTTATAACATCTTCTCCTAAAATAGTAACTGCTGTTTTTTTAACTTGTGAAGAACTATTTCTTTTCTTATTTTTTTTATCATTATTTTCTTCTTCATTTTCATTTTCTTCTTCATCAATTTTATTCATTTTATCTTTATCATTTTTATCTTCATTTTCATTTAAAAGATTACGATTTTTTGATTGAAAACTTTTTCTAATTGGTCTTAAAAACATATGTCTAAAAGTTTTCCCTTCTTTAATAAAAGGTCTACTCCAATAAAATTCATTACCTAAATTACTTTCAATATTATTTCTTAATTTTAAATTAATAATATTTCCATTTGAATCAAAAGTTAATCTTTTTGAATCAAATTCTCTTCCAATTCTTGATTGCATTTCTTTATGTTTTTCTCTTCTTTTTTCTTCTTCTTCTAATAATTTTTGTTTTATTTTTCTATTTTTTTCTATTTCCATATCTCTTCTTAATTCATTTATTTCTGGAATTTCACTTATAAATAGTTCTTTTGGTAAATCATAGGAAGGTAAATCTATCCATGGACCATCTTTTCCATCATTTTCATTTGGTTTTCTTTGTTCTTTTTTATCATTTTCTTCTTTTAATTGTTTATCATTTTCTTCTTTTAATTTTCTCTCTTTTTCTTCTTTTTTTCTTTTTTCTTTTCTTTTTTTTTCCTCTTCTTTCTTTTTTTTTTCTTCTTCTTTTTTTTTCATATTTTCAATATCTTCTTTTTCTACAAAAGTAACTTTTTTATCCTTCTCTTCGTCATTTTCATTTATTATATTTTCATTTTCATTAATATCATCTGGAATTTCAATAGGAGTAAATTTCATTTGATCATAACTACACCTATCAACAAAAGGAACATTAGGTTCAATTATTTCAACCCAAGTATTTTCTTTATTTGGTTGAATTGAATCAAAAAATAATATTTTATCTTTATTTGGATCTTCTTCTATTTCATATGGAATATAGAGAGATTTTAAACAAGGTTTCATTATCTTTTTTTCTATAAAATCAAAACAATAATTCCCTATATTTTTGTATATTTCATTACAATTTATTTTTGTAACTGTGAGTGATATTATTTTTTCTAATATTAATTTTGATATTATTTCTGCTTGATTATTGTAAATTGAATCAGAAGGTCTTCTATTTTCCTCTTCTAATTTTTCATTATCTTCATTTTGATTAAGTCCTTTTTCTTTTTCTTCAATTTTACTTTCATTTACTTTGTTTTCTGTCATTTTTTTTAATTTATCTTATTTTTAATTCTGAAATTAATATAAAATAATATTTAAAGTGTTTATATATTTAAAATTAATTATTATTATAATATAGAAATAAAATTATACCTTTAATATTATATATATAAGTAAATTATATATATGAAAATTATCTAATAATTTTTTAATATCTTAAAAATACATTTCATAAATATAAATATATAAAAAACAAGTATTATTTTTACTCATTAATTTAAAATATTTAATCTAATTTATAATTAATTTTTTTAATGGACAAGTTGTTTTATCTTTTATTAATAATAATAAATGTTTCAATTATATCATCAAAGTATTTCTCTTTAAAAACTGAGCGTAAGGAGTCAAAAAAATATACAAAAGCAATAAATGAATTAATATCAAAATATAAAATAGACATAATATCAACTCCAGAAGAAGACTTAAAAAATCGTCATTTAACATCATTATCAAAATTAAACAAAACAATTAAAATAAACCCTTATTTTTCATCAATAAATCTAAACAATTTTTTTAATATTCAATATTTTGGTACAATATATTTAGGAAGTACAAATCAAAAAATTTCAATAATATTTGATACAGGAAGTAATATATTATGGGTCCCTTTATTTAATTGTACATCATGTCGAAATTATACTAAAAAATATAATCCTTTAAATTCATCTACTTCAAAATCATTAAATATAAAAAAAAATATAACATATGCAATTGGATATGTAAATGGTAATTTATATGAAGATTCAATAAATATTAATTCAAATCCTAAAAAAGAATTTTTATATAATCAAAAAATGCAAGCTGATAATTTTAGGTTTTTAGTTGTTCATGAAGAAAAAAATCTAAGTGGAACTATTGCAGATGGTGTTATGGGTTTAGGAATAAATAATGAAGGTAATTCAAGAAACTCATTTATTGAAACTTTGTATAATCAAAATAAAATATTAACTCCTTCTTTTTCTTTTTATTTAACACATTCAAAAGATCAGTCAAGAATTTATATTGGTGATATATTAGAAAATAATTATATAAAAAATTTCTTTAAAAATAAAAAATTTAATAAATGTGATGTTCCTTTACAATCTAATTATTGGTTATGTAATATACAAAATGGTATTCAAATGTATGATTCTTTTGGTAAAAATGATTATAATTTTATTTCAAATTCAAATTTAATTTTTGATACTGGAACATCATATATTATAATTCCAAGAAATGATTTTTTAAATATTATAACTCATTTTAATAGAAGGATGCCAGAAAAATGTAAAATAAATCAAAATTATCAATTAATTTGTAAATGTAATTCACAATATGAATTTGGTTCATTTTCAATTTTTTTAGGATTTGGAAATTATTTTAATATTTCTTTCTCAGATATTATTGATTTTAATTCAAAAAATTCTTTTCAATGTCATTTTCAAATTATGGTTGATGTTTTTGATATTAAAACTTGGATTCTTGGAGATAGTGCTTTAAGGTCTACTTTAATTAGTTTTAATATAGAAAATAGAGAAATTAAATTTATTCAAAATGTTAATGGAATGTTTAATCAAGATAATCTTGCTATTAGTGCTTCTGATTATATTGATAAATTAAATAAATCTTATAATTCTTTGATTTATTGGCTTCTTGGTGTTTTTGTATTATTAATCATTGTTTTTATAATTCTCTATTTTGTAAATTCAAATTAAAATTTTTATTTAATTTAAATTATTTTTAGTTGCTTAAATTTTTTTTTGATAATATTTTAATTATTGATTTTTTTAATTTTATATTATTTATGACTTATTTGGCTTATTTATTCATTTGAGTTTTGTTCATTTATTTTCATTTACTTTTATTCAATGTATTATAAATTGATTTTATTGAAATTAAAAAATTAATAATTATTAAAAATTGTTAAAAAAAGAAGAAAAAAATTTTAAATAATCAATAAATAATTATTTATTTTTACTTTCATATTTCATCCAATTTAATCATAAATTAATAAAAAAAAATTAAATAATGAATTCTTGTTTACAAGTCACATCATTATTTGAAGATACTTTTAATCCATCAAAAGACTCATTTTATCTTTCTTCAAATAAGATAGATTTTCCAAATTGAAAAGTAAATAATAGTGAAGATAATATTATTGTAAAAGAATCTGAAAAAAGATATTTAATCAATGATTAATATAATGAATAAACAAATATATATATATATTTATGAAGATTCAGAGTATTTAAATAAAAAAGAAATATTATTAATTATGAAATATCAAAAACAAAATAAATATAATAGATATATATCATAAAAATAAATCAAGGAAAATAAATGTTGAATTTGAAATTATTAATTATAATACTTATAATAATAATTTTATTTTAAATAAAAAAAATATTATTAGTGAAGTTTAAATCAAAATAATTTATTGTTAATGAAAAAAAAAATTATAAAGTAAATGTTTTTATATATATAATTATTGATTCATTAATGAAAAAAAATAATTATTAAAATTTCTCATATATCTTATATAAAAATTTATTTACAACTAAAATATTCATTTTTTATTAATGTTTTCATAATAAAAAGTTTAGTTATATGAATATTTTAAAATATTAATAAATAAATTCATTAATGTTTGAATAAATAGATAAAAAATTATATTTATTGTATTTAATTACAGTTTGTTTTAAGAAAAAACATTTTATAAAAAATTATATTTCTAAAAATAGTATTTTAATACTTTTTATTCTTCTTTTTCATTTTCTTTATCATTTTTTTTTTTATTATTTTCAACTTTTTCTTTATCTTTAACTCCTTCTTTTTTATTTACATTTTCTTCATCATCTTTTAAATTTTTTTCTTCATTTTCTTTAACTTCATTTGTTTGAATATCATTTATATTAATTTCTTTTTTACCTATATCTCCTTCCTTATTTTCTCTTTCTTTTCCTTTCTCTTTTTCTTCTTTAACTTCTTTTTTTTCTTCTTCTTCTTCTCCTTCTTTTTCATTTTGATTTTCTTTATCTTTTTCTTTTTCTTCTTCTTTTTCCTTATCTTCTATTTTTTCTTTAACTTTTTCTTTAATTTTTTCTTTTTCATCTTCTTTAAATTCTTCATTTTCTTCTTCTTTAAGCTCTTTTTTTTCTTTAATTTCTTCTTTCCTTTCATCTTTAATTTCTTCTTTTTTATTTTCTTTTTCTTCATTTTTATCTTTATCATTAATTTTTTCATTACCTTCTTTTCCATTTTCTATTATTTTTTTTTCATTTAATTTTTCAACTTCTATTTCATTTTTTTCATCATTCCCTTTTTCTATATTTTCTTCTTTTATTTTTCCATATTTATCATCTCTTTTTTCTTTTTCTTTTTCTTTTTCTTTTTCTTTTTCTTTTTCTTTTTCTTTTTCTTTTTCTTTTTCTTCTTCTTCTTCTTCTTTTTCCACTTCTTTTTTTTTTTCCACTTCTTTTTCTTTTTCCACTTCTTTTTCTTTATCATCTTCAGTTTTTTCTTTTAATTCATCTTTTTCTTTCCCATTATCTCTTTCATTATCTTTTATATCTTCTTCATCAGGAAAAACTTCATTAATATAATCATTCAACTCCAAAAAATCAATTCTTTTACTTTCATCAACTTCAAGCATTTTTTGAATAACTTTAATAAATTTTTCAGTATATTTATTTTTTAAATGTTTATGTAAAATCTTATCTAATTTACTCATATCATTTAAATCTCTAACTTCATAAATAATATTAAAATTAAGAGAAGAAGAATACATAAAACAAAAACCTAAACTAAAAACATCACTTTTATAAGGATTATGAGTAACATCATCTTTATCTTGTTTTAACCCACTATATAAAAGAGGACTCATATATAATTCAGTTCCTCTTAAAGTATTTAATTGTTTGGAAATTTTGATTTCTTTAGCTTCACCAAAATCTGCAACTTTATATAAACCATTATTAAAAACTAAAATATTTTGTGGTTTAATATCTCTATGTGCAATTTTCATTTCTTTTTGCATATAAACTAATGCAGAAACTAATTGTTTCATAATTGAAATTAATTCTTCTTCTTTATAATTTTTCCTTTGTTGTAAATGTTTTTTTATTTCTTGATCCCAATCACTAATAGCAATTTCCATTAAAATATAAACTGCATAAGTTGTTGGATCAAGAATTCTAACACACATAGAATAAATTTTCATAATATGAGGATGATTACAAGTAGAAACTAATTCAAATTCTTTAATAAAGTCTTCAACTTCATCAATATCATGAGCAATAATTTTTTTCATTGCATATTTTTTATCATTTTTATCTGAAACTTTATATATTGCTCCATAACTTCCTTCTCCTAATTGTCCTTTTATTATATAATCTTCTACTTTAAATTGTGGTAATTTTGCAGAAGAAATTATTTTTTCTATTCTCTTTTTTATATTATTCATTTGTTCTTCATGTTCTTTTCCAAATTCTTCATTTTCTTTTTCTTTTTCTGTTTCTTTTAATTTTTCTTTGTCATCTTCTTTTATTTCTTTTCCTTTTGTTTTTAATGAATTTTTTTGAGATTTGTTTTGATTACTTTCAAATGATAAATTTTCTTTACTTTCTTTACTATTTGAATTTATGTTTTCAGATGTGTTTTCAGTTTTTATGTTTTGAGAATCTTTTGTTTTTTTTGATTCTTTTGATTGTTTTTCTTTTTTTTCTTTTTGATTTATTTTTGTTTCTTCTTCATTTTCTTCTCTTATTGGAAGAAGTTTTTCTTTTTGGTTTTTATCATCTGATAAAAAATTGTCTATTACTTTTTTATTTTGTTTAATTTGTGATGAAGTAATTTTATTTTCTTTTTCATTTTCTTCTATTTTTGATTCTTCTTTTTCTATTTTGTTTTCATCTTTTTTAATTTCTTCTTCTTTTTTACTTTCATCTTCTTTTTTGATTTCTTCTTTTTTATTTTCATCTTTTTTAATTTCTTTTTCTTTATTATTTTCATCCATTTTATTTTCTTCTTTTTTAATTTTTTCTTTTTCTGTTTCTCCTTTTTCTTTTTCTTCTTTTTTTATTTCTTCTTTTTTAATTACTAAATCCTGATTTTTATCTTCATTTTCTTTTTTATCTTCATTTTCATTTTCTTTTATTTTATTCATTTCTTTTTCTTTTAATTCATTTATTTTATTTTTTTCATTTTCATTAAATTCTGTTTTAATTTCTTCTTTATTTTTTTCATTTTCTTCTTTTATTTCTTTATTTTCTTCTTCATTATTTTTATTATTTAATAATTTTTTATTTTCCTCTTCAATCTTATTTTCATTTTTCTTTTCTTTATTCTCATTATTATTGTTTTGTTCTATTTTATTTTCATTTATTACTTTTTCTTGTTTTTCAATTTGATTTTCATTATTAATTATTTTAATCTTATCTTTATCTAATTTATCTTTAATGTTTGTCTCTTCTTTTATTTCATCTTTCTTCTCTTTTTCCAATTTATTTTCCTTTATTTCTTGTTCTTTTTTTTCTTCCATTTTCTTTTCTTCATCTACTTTCTTTTCTTCTTTTTTTAATTGATTTTTATTATTTTTATCTTTTTCAACATCTTCATTTTTTAATTGATTTTTTTCTACTTTTAATTGTTCATCTTTTTCTTTTTTTATTTGTTCCTCTTTTTCTTTTTCTTTTTCTCTTTTTAATTGTTCCTCTTTTTCTTTTTCTTTTTCTATTTTTAATTGTTCCTCTTTTTCTTTTTCTTCTTTTTCTTTTCTTTCTTTTTCTTCTTTTTTTTTTCTCTCTCTTTCTTCACTTTCTTTTTGTCTTCTTGCAATTATTTGATTATATCTTTCTAAATTTGATAATTCTTTTTTACCTTCTGATATCCTATTATTATTATCTTTTTTTTCTTTTTCTTTCTTTTCTTTTTCTTCTTTTTCTTTTTTATCTCTTTTAAGTTTTTCTTCTTCTTCTTTTCTTTCTTTTTTTTCTCTTTCTCTTTTTTCTCTTCTTTCCCTTCTTGCTTGAATTTCATTATCTTCTTTATCTTTTTTTTCTTTTTCCTTTCTTTCTTTTTCTTCTTTTTCCTTTCTTTCTTTTTCTTCTTTTTCCTTTCTTTCTTTTTCTTCTTTTTCCTTTTTTTCTTTTTCTTCTCT
Source organism: Isotricha sp. YL-2021a (assembly GCA_023806865.1). Classification (NCBI taxonomy): domain Eukaryota; phylum Ciliophora; class Litostomatea; order Vestibuliferida; family Isotrichidae; genus Isotricha; species Isotricha sp. YL-2021a. Next base: position 28,058 of record JAJJLH010002068.1, read on the forward strand.
TATATTTCTTAATCTTTCTTCTCTTTTTGAAGATGCTCTTAGATTAATTATTTTTTTTTCTTCTTTTTTATTATTTCCATTATTATCAATATCTTTAATAATATTAATAGTCTTCCTATATCTATTATCTTTATTTATATTACTATTATTAATATTAAAATTAAAAATATCTTTCTTATTTTTATCAATATTACTTTCCTCCATTTTTCCTTCAATTTTAATTGGTCTTATATTTTCACTTTTATCATTTCTTTTTCTCCAAATATTTAATAAATTATTTCCTTTAGGATTATCAAATTCTTTATAAAAATCCCTATTCCTATCAGGAGAAACATTCTTTTCATTTAACAATCTTTGACAACTTTCAATAAATTTATCTTCTCCATTATTTTTTCTATTATTCTTATTATTTTCAAAATAATTATGATTAACCTTATTATCATTTTTACTTTCTGAATTTTTTCTTCTTTTTTCTAAAATATCAATTAAATTAGTTTTGGACCTTTTTTTTTTCTTTTTTTTGATTTTATTTTCATTACTACTTTTCTCAATTTCAATATTACTACTTCTTCTACTTGATTCAATACTATTTCTTTCACTTTTAATAAATTTAATAGAATGAAAACTATTATTTTGAAAAATATGATTAAAAGTTTTTTTCTTATTAATATTATTATCCCTAAATCTCATACCACATTTTGGACAAGTCCAAATAAATCTTTCATAAAAATTAATAGCTTTACATTTATCACAAACAATAATAATATTGTGATTTAAATCTCCAAAATATAAAATTCCATTACAATCTTTTTTATGAAAATATTCAGTAAAAAATATATTTAAATCACAACAAGGCATATTACTTGGATGTGCTTTATGTCTAATTAATAAAGTTTGATTTATTACTTGTTTTAAATACTCATATTGTAAAGGATTATATACTATTGCATCACTTTTAAATTCTTCTTTACAAATAGTACAAGTCCAAAGAAGTCTTGATGGTTTTGTTATAAAATTACATTTTTTATTTAAACACGTTAACATTCGAGTTTGGAGATTTATATAAAAGTTATTTTTACATTTTATACATTTCATTTTTTCATTTATTAATTTATGGCAATGATATTTTCCCCATGTTGCTATTAATAAATTTGGGTTTTCATCTTTTGATAAAATACTTGAATAATAATCAATATGACAATGAGAACAATAACATAATATAAAATTTGAAAAATAAACAATTTTACATTCTGTACAAATAACATATTTTATTATTTTATTTTCTTCTACTGATATATATTTACTATTTGATTCTATTTGACAATTATGAAATGCTATATCATCAGTGTCACAACAATGCTTTCTAAAATTTGTTAAATAATAATTGTTATTATTTTTGTTTTTAATTTTTTCAAAATTCCTCCATGCTCTATCTAATTTATTATAATGATTTTGGTAATTTCTTTCAATTATGTTTAAGTTTTTATTCTGGATATTTATTAATTTTTCATTTTCAAAAATATCTTCTCCATATAAATCACTTAATGCAATTTGAACTCCATTTGATATAAAAGACATAAAATCTTCTTTTGATAAAGTTAATATTTGCTTGAAAGCTTCATTAAATTCTGTATCATACATATCATTTAATTTTTTTGTGAATGATTTTATATTTGATATATCTTTTTTGAATGCTTTTGTTTTTTGCATTTCAATTTCATCTGGTTTAAATTCATATTCCATTAATTTAATTTTTAATTTTAATTTCAAATGAAATATATTTATAATTTGAAACAACAAAAAAAAATAAAAAAAAATAAATCAATTTAAAAATGTACACTTAAAAATAAAAATAAAATATTATTTCCCTAAATTTCTCCTTAAATCACTTTCAGTATTAGTATACAACTCAAACTCACTATCTTTCTTATCAAAATCCCTCCTAGCCAAAACGACTTTATTATTATCAAACTTATGAAACCATTCATGCTCAAGAGCTTCTTTAATATTCATTCTTTTCTCTGGTTTTTTCTCCAATAATCTCCTTATAAAATCTTTTCCCTCTTTAGAAATTTTTTTCCAAATATTACCTTTATAAGGTGGTTCTTCCAAGCAAGTTTTCCTAGCAATTTCTTCCTCACTGTTTTTATCATCAAAAGGTAAAGCAGCACCTAACATTAAATAAGTAATAACACCAAGACTCCATAAATCAACTTCTTTCCCATAGGGAACATCTAATAAAACTTCAGGAGCAACATATGATAAAGTTCCATATGGTTCAGTACATTTTTCTTCTGGTCCAATAATTTTACTTAAACCAAAATCTAAAATACGTAAATCTGCATTTTCATCATTTGATGTCATTAAAACATTTTCTGGTTTTAAATCCCTATGTGCTATACCATATGAATGGATATAATATACTGCTGCACACATTTTATGCATAAATTTACATGCTTGTGGTTCTGGTAAATGGAAATTTCTTTGTTCTAAATAAGAAAATAAATCTCCTCCTTTACAATATTCCATTATAATATAAAAGTAATCTAAGTTTTCGAATACTTCATATAATTGAATTATGTTTGGATGTTGACATATTTTTAATATTTCAATTTCTGTTCTTACTAATTCCAAATCTTGGATTGTCATTTCTTTTTTACTCATTATTTTTATTGCTACTTCTGCTCTTGTTTTTTTATTTATTCCCTTTTTTATTAAACCAAATTTACCATTTCCTATTTTTTCTTCTATTTCATATATATCTGTTAGATTTGTATATCCAGTTGATAATTTTAATTTTTCTACCCAGTTTTTATAATCTTTTTCATTATCTACAAAATATAATCTTGTTTTTTTGGGATAAATCATTGAGAAACAATAAAATTTTTTTCCATTAAAAGTTTTTGGTTCTTCTTCTTGAATAAAAACTCCACTTAAATGATGCATTCCTTTATGTAATTCATCATTTTCATGTTTAAAATAAAATAAATCTTTATCAACTAATCTAAACCATATTTTTCTCATTTTTTTTTCTATTACTTTTATTAAAAATCCTTCATAAGTTACTGAATTTTCTTTTTCTTCTTCTTCTGAATTTTCTTCATCTTTAAAATCATCAAAATTTAATTCAGTATTAGAATTTTTTTTCTGTTCTAATAAATCATTTGATAAAAGTGAACTACTTCTACTTGTATCTTTATTTTCATTTCCACTCATTTTTGATTGTTTAAACATTGGTTTTAATGTAGCTTCAGTAAATAAAATAGAATTTCTTTTTTTATTCTTTTTATCAATACTTGAATTACTATCACTAATATTTGTACTTATTGTTTTATCTTTACCTAATTCCTTTAAATTTATTTTATTTTTTCTATGAACTGGGCTATAAATTATATCATCAACTTGATTTTGATTTTGACTTTGATTTTTTTCACTTTGTTTAAATTTAGAAGGAACTTTATTTTCTTTTAATGTAGGAACTAATTTAATAATACCACTATCATTACCAACAGTACCAACTCTACTTCCTCTTCTCTTAACTTCAATATTACTTTCTAACATTTCTCTCATTTTTAAATATTCATTTTGTTTTAAAGTAACTGTTCTTCTTCTTTGTCTAGTTATAACTTGATAAGGAGAAAAAGAATAATTTTTTGTCGGAGAGGCTACTAATTTTTTTGGTGATTTAAAATTTGGAGAAGCAGTTGGTGATTGTTTATTTAATTTTTTTGAATATGAAATTAAGGAATTTTTTTTAAATGGTTTTTTTTCATATAAAAATAATAATATCATTAAATAAATATCTGATGATTCATTTTCAATAACATTTTTAAAATCTGCATAATTCATTTTATTACCTTTTATTTTAGCAAAACATTTTTCAATAATTTCATATAATTCTTTCTGTGAGACAACACGATCTTTATAATTTTGAATTTCTTGACTTAAAGATACATAAGATAAAACAATTCTAATATCTTCTTTTGATATTTTACCATCATTATCAAAATCATAAAATTTAAAAATAAATGGACAACAAACTTCAAATTCTTCACAAAATAATGTTGTCATTCCATTTATAAAATCTGTTGATTTTAAAAAACCTAAATTACTTGAATCAAAAACATTAAATAAACGATCTGATATTATTCCTGGAAGATCGTAATATGAAGAAAATGTTATTTTTGATATTCCTGCAATGTTTTTTTCTAAATTCCTTTGAGATAAGTCATTCCAAATATCTTTTAAATATAATTTAAATGCGTCTTTATCTGTTACTTTAAATGTTTTTATTAAGTCTTCTAAATCAATTTTTTCTATTTCTTCCATTTTTTATTTTTTTTTTGGATTTGGAAATTATATAAATTATTTTTAATTTAAATATATTAATATTATTAAATGTTAAAATATTGTAAATGTTTTATTTAATATTCATTTTATTTTTTTATTTTTAATTATTTTTTAATAGATTTTCATATTCTTTTATTTTTTGTTTTATTTCATCATTTTTTTTTCTAATCTTCATTTGACTTTTTAATCTTTCTTCATTAAATTGTTTCTCTAAATTTTCTCTTTCTTCAACATTATTATCTAATTCATTTAATTGTTTTTCTCTTAATTCTTCTTTTTGTTTTTCTTTTTTAAGTATTTCTAATAATTCCATATTCATCTTATTTTTATAATCTTTAATTTTTTGATTATTTTCAAAATTTCTTCTAAGAGTTGAAACTTTATCATTTGCATAATTGTTGCTTTTATAAAAATTAGTATAAGTATAATTTTCATTTTTATTCATAAAATAATCATTATTATTATCATTAGATTTATCATTTTTAATTTCATTTTTTTTTGTTTGAGAATATTTTTTTGAATTTGTTTGATTTGAATAAGTATTTTTAAAATCATTTTCAAATTCATTTTTATATTTTTTATTTTCGTAGTAATCAGAATCATTAAGATTAAAATTATCACTTGTTCCAATTTTAAATGCACTTTTACTTTTACGCTCAGTACTTTTTACTCTTTTTTTATTTATATTTTTTTTTGTTTTATTAATAGAATTATATTCTTTAATTAAATCTCCAATTTCTTCATTTTCAGGAAACATTTGTTGAATTTCTTTTAAAGTCTCTTCATCAATATTTTTCTTATGAAATATTTTTTGAAATTTATTTGAATATTCTTCTTTTTTTCTAGCTATTTCATCACATAAAATTCTTTTATTTTCATTAATTAATTCTTTTTGTTTTTTAAATTCTTGAACTTTTTGATCTTTATTTTCAATCCATTTTCTATATTCTTCTCTTTTTAATTCTTGTAAATTTGCAATTTGATTTCTTATACTTTCTTTTTTAAAAGTTTTTTCAATATTTTCTTTTTCTAATTTTTCTATTTCTAATTGTTTTTTTTTATGTACTTTTTGGATATTTTTTTCTTTTTCTTCTATTGTTTCTAATATTCCTTCTTTTCTCTTTTCTAAAAGTTCATCATTTTTTTTTAATATTTTTTTTCTTTTTTCCTCTTTTTTTTTTCGTTTTTGCATTTCTTTGATATTTTTTATTTTATTTTCTTCTTCTATTTCTTTCTGTCTTTCTTCTAATAATTTTTGTTTTTCAAAATATTTATTAACTTTATCTTGTAATATTTGCTCATTTTTTTTTCTAATTTCAATCATTTCTTCTTCTTTTTTTTTTGATTCTTTTTCCTTTTCTTTTTCAAGTTCCTTTCTTTCATCTTCAAATTTTTTTCTTTTTTCTTCATTTTTTTTTTCTTTCTCTTTATATTCTTGTTCAATTTCTTTTCTTTTTAATTCTAAATTTTGGAAATTCCTTTCAATCATTTCTTTTTTTTTTTGAGCTTTTATTTCATTTTCAATTTGTTTTTTTTTTCGTTTTTCTTTTAAATCTTGTTTTTTTTTTAATTCTTTTTCTTTCATTATTGATTCTTTTTCTTCAACTTTTAATCTATAATCTTCTAACATTTTATTAACTTTTTCTTGAAATTCAATTCTTTTTTTTTCATCTTCTTCATGTTTTAATTGAGCTTCTTTTAATCTTTTTTTTTCTTCTTTTTCTTCTTCTTTTGCTTTTTCAATTTCTTTCATATATCTTTCATGATCTAATTTTCTTTGATTTTCTTCTAATTCTTTTTCTTCTTTTTCTTTTTTTATTTCTTTTTCTCTTTTTATTTCTTCTTCAATTTTCCTTTTTTTTAATAAATTTTTCTGATATATTTCTGCTTTCTCATTATCTTCTTTCATTTTTTCTTCAGCTTTTTTTTTCATTATTTCTCTTTCTAATTCATATTTTACTTTTCCAATTAATTCAAGTTCATTTTTATTTTTTAATCTTTGAAGTTCTTTTTTTTGATTTTCAATTGCTGTACTTTTAAATTTTGTAGTATCAATTTCAGTTTCAAAATTAGAATAATTTTTATTTTTATTTGAATCATTATAATCTTCATATTTTAATTTTTCTCTTTCATTTTTTATATTATTTATTCTTTCTTTACGTAAATTTTCGAAACAAACATATCTAATTTTATTTAATTGTTTTTTTTCTCCAAAAAAATTTGGATTATTTTTTAAAAATTCTTCATAAGTTAGATAATTCAAATCTGAATCTTTATAACCTAATTTTTTCATTGCTGCTTTTGTACGTGGTGATGTTATTTTTACGTTTTTTATTTGTTTTCCATCAATATCGTCTATTGATATGTTCTTTTTTTTTTTTGAATTATAATAATTACTATTTTGACTTTCATCTAAATAATTATTTTCTTCATCAGACATTTTTAATTTTTTTTATTTATACTAATATTAAATTAAGTTATGAATAAAAAAATTCAAAAATTTTAAACAAATTTATAAATAATACATTTAAACTATTTATAATAAATATATCATATATTTATATCAATTGATTTTTATAAACAAATTAAAACTTTTTTGATGTCATATATACTTATATTTATAAATATTTCATAATTTTTTTTCATTTTTACAATCATACAAAAATGTCTATTAATTAACAAACCTTTACAGAATTCATAATAATATTATAAAATTCCTCAAAATCAACTTTTCTATTATTATTATCTTCAAGATTCAAATTGAAATATTTCTTTAAATACTGTAAAGGTATTTTTCCTTCTTTTTCACTATCTAATTGTTCAAACTGTTCTAACAATTCACATTTTTCAATTTCATCTCTTAAATCATAAGCAATATCCAAAGCATCTTTAGCATTTAATCTTTTATCAGGATTTTTATTAAGTAACTTTTTTATAAAAGTTTTAAATTTCTCATTAGAAATTTTACTATATGGGATTGAATTATTAACAATTTGTTCATCTAAAGGAATATAATGTAAAGTATTATAAGGTTGAGTCCCAGTTAATAAATTAAAAAATAAAATTCCAGTTGACCAAATATCAACTTTTTCATTATATTCTTTACCTAAAATAATTTCTGGAGCTGTATACATTGGAGTACCTAAATTTTCCTTTAAATTATCTTTAATTTCACAAGCAAAACCAAAATCAATTAATTTTAATTTTGGTGTTCCATCATTTGATATTTCAACAAGTAAATTTTCTGGTTTAATATCTCTATGAACAATATTCATTTCTTCATGTAAATAATATAAAGTTTCTAATATTTGAATTATTAAATTTAATGATGTATTATCATCTAATTTATTATCTGGTGATTTACTTATAAAAGAAAATAAATCTCCTCCATCAACTAAATCCATAATAAATGATATTGATTTTAAATCTTCATATATTTCATATGTTTTTATTATATGTTCATGATCCATTAATAAACTTATTTTAGCTTCATTAAATAATAAATTTTTATTTTGAATTAATTTTTTATTTATTCTCTTTATTGCATATTGTTTACCTAATTTATCTGTTCCAATACATACTATACCTGTTGCTCCTGTACCTACTGATTTTGATAATTTGTATTTTTGATTTATATTGGAATGATTTATAAAATCTTTATTTATTATGTAATCAGAATCAGATCTTATTGCTTCATCTGATACTTTTGATCGATTTCTTCTTATTTTTATTGTTACTTGCTCATCAATTGTATTACATGATCCCATTATTTTAACTAATAAAAATTATCATTTTTTAGATATAAATATTATTTTTCATATTTATTTTATTATTTTTTTTTTAATTTAAATGTATTAATATATGGAAAAATTTAATATAATTTTATTTACTTTGATTTATAATTTATTTTTATATGTGGATATATTTAAAATATTTTAAAGATTGATTAAAAATAACAAATATAATATAAATAAAATATTATTAAATTATATCTTCTAATTTTACGTCATAATTAATAATTTTTTAAATAAATTTTATAATTATTTATTAATTAAAAATTAATAATTAAAAATTAAAATTAAAAAATATTAATATTTACATATCCAAATGGTAAAAAATGTCATATAACATAAAAATATAGGTTTTCAGAAGATTTATAGAATTAGGAAGAGTAGTCATCATTAACCATGGTCCCTTAGCAGGTAAATTGGCTGTGATTGTTGATATATTAACAACAACAAGAGTGTTAATTCATGGACCAAAAGAAGGAGTAAGAAGACAAGAAATTTCTTTAAAAAGATTATCATTGACAGACTTTAAATTAGATATTCAAAGAGGAATTCATAAAGATGCTTTAGTTAAAGCTATTGAAGATTACAAATTAGATGATAAATTCAAAGAAACATCTTATGCAAAAAAAGTCGAAAGAAGAATGAAAAGAGCTAAATTGACTGATTTTGATAGATTTAAAATAATGAGACTTAGACAAAAAAGAGCTGTTTTAAGACATAAAGCTATTAAAGGAAAGAAATAAATTCTTTAAATGATTATTGAATATTTTGTTTATCATAAAAAATAAATATTAAATATTTAAAAAAGAAAAAATAAAACCTTTTTAAAAAATTAATTTTTTATTTGTTTTTCATATATAATTCATTTATATAAAAATAGATAAAAAAAATGTATTGATATAATTAAACAAAATGGAATTTGATGAAGATATTGATGAAAATGATAATGATTTAGATTCTCAAGTATATAATGAAAAAGAATGTGATTTAGATATATTATTTGATGAAGCTCAAAATGAGAAAAACACAGAGTCTCAAATAGAACAATATGAAAACATAATAAATTTAGAAATGTCAACATCAAATGAAAGACAATATTCTTTTCGAAGTTTCGAACAATTAACCTTAATATATCTTTCCCTATTAAACAAAGACAAATTCATATTTAATTTCAAGAAAGTACTTGAACTTAGAACAAAATTAGATCCAATATATTCAAAAGACACAATGACAAAAATAATTTTAATAATTACAACAGAATATATTCATGACAATAATATAATTCATTCATTAGTATCACTCCTTCACAAAACTTTAGGAACAGGAATGTATTATCAACAAATTTTACAATATTTACAACACAATCAAATATTTTTCACAGAAGATGAGTCATTACTTCAAACTTCAATTGACCTTTTCAAAAATTACATTCCTGATTTCTTAATATATAATTATGAAGTAAGGGTAGTAAAAAATAATGAAGAAACTAAAATAATAGGAGGACAAAAATATACACCAGCATATGGTTGGACATCATATGAATTTAACATATATGACAAGTATGATAATGGAGATAATACTTGGTTAGGTTGTGATGGTAAATTTGGTGAATGGGCAAATGCATATCATGGTGCAGCACGTATGGCAAAATCAAATGAAGAAATTATGAAAGCTGTAGATTCAATTTATAAAGAAAATTTAAAAGCTGGAAGTGGACAACAATATAGTAATAGTGAGAATTCAAATAATGATACTATTAATAAATATAAAAAATGTGGAATTGGAGTTTATGTAACTCCTGATATTAAAGTTGCTGAAAGTTATGCTGGGAGACTGTTTATTAATCAGAAATATTATGCCGTTGTTATTTTGTTTAAGGTTAATCCTTTGAAATTAAGGATTCCTAAGTGTAAACAAGATTATTGGATTAGTGAAGGAAGTACTGATGGTGTTAGACCTTTTAGACTTTTGATTAAAGAAAGTTATAAATCAACTTTTCATTAGATTCGATTTATATTTATTTTTGATTGTTTTTTTTGTTTTGATATTTGTTTATATTTATGTTAAGTAATCAATTTTTATAATAAAAGAATTAATTTAAATCACAAAAATCAATATAATGACCATCTAATTAAGATTTAAATATAAAATATACTTTTTTATAAAATAATTTTTATACCTATATTATTTTTTTAAATTGCAAAAATAATAAAAATAATTTTTTTTTATAAGTTACAACTTATTCTAAATCAAAAAAAACCTAAAAAATAAAATTAAAAAAAAAAAATACTTCCCAAAACCTTAAACTTCATATAGCAATATATAACAACATTCCAAAAAAAGCTTTATATGAAAATAAACCAATTTAAAACCCAGAAAAATTAAAAATAATAAATCCAAAAAAAAAAAAAAAATAATAAAATAAAAATAAAAAAATGGCAGAAAAAGAAAAAGAAGACTCAGGTGAAAAAAAGAACTTAGAAACAGTAGATTTTAATAATAGAAGAGACAGAGTGCAAACAGCACATTCAAAGAAAGCAATCTTAGAATTAGGATTAGACGAATCAAAATTATATCGAATAGAAAAAGAACAATACCTTCTTCAACATCCAGAATTAAAAAATGCATCAGAAGAAGTTCAAGATAAAAGATATGATCATTATGAACAAAGGAGACAAGATCAAATTGATGAAGCAAGAAAAAAAAGAAGTGAATTAATTGAAAAAGAAAATGAAGAATATAAAGAAAGTGAAAGTAAAGAAAATGATATTAAAAAAAATTATGATACTGGAAATAATGAAGATGAGGAACCTCAAAGTGAAGCAATTAAAAAAGAATTAGAAAAATTAGAAATGATGAAAAAACAACAATTAGGAGAAATTAAAAATATTATTGATTATGCTTATAAAATGGAAGAGTTTAGAAAAAAAAATCAAGAAAAAATGAGAATTCAAGAAGAAAAAGAAGAAAAGTTAAGAGAAGAAAAAGAAAAACAAAAAAAAGAAAAAGAAGAATTACAAAAAAAAAAAGAAGAAGAAAAAAAAGAAAAAGCTAAAAAAGAAGCTAAAGAATTAGAAAAGAAATTTAAAGAAAGAGAAGAAAAAGAAAGAGAAAGAGAAAAAACAGAACAAGAAAAAAGAAAAAAATTAAATGAAGAAATTCAAAAAAAAAAAGAAGAAAATATTCAAAAACAAGAAGAAATGAAAAAAAAAATAGAAGAAAATTTAAAAGAAGAAATGAAAAAAAAAAGAGAAAGACAAAAACAATTAGAAGAAAAAGATGAAAATAGAATTAAACAATTAGAAAAAAAAAGACAAGAAGAAGCAGTTGAGAGAGAGAAAAAAAAAGAAGAAAAACAAAAAAGAATTGAAAAAGCAATTGAAAAAAGTGAAAATGAAATTAAAAAAAAGAGAAAAGCTTATGAAGAAAAAGTAAAAAAAGAAGAAGAACAAAAAATTGAAGCAGAAAAACAAGCAAAAATAGAAAGAAAAAAACATGAAGAAGAAATAAGAAAAAAAGAAGAAGAAATACAAAAAGTTTTAAAAGAAAATGAAAAAATAATGAAAAAAAAAGTTGATGATTATAATAAAAAACAAAAAGAATTAGAAAAAATTCAAATTCAAAAAGAAGAACAGAAAAAACAAGAACAAATAGAAAAACAAAAACAAATAGAAGAAAGAGAAAAAAAATTAACAGAAACATTAAAAAAAAATGAAAAATTACAAAAAGAAAAGAGAAAAAAATTATTACAAAAATTTAAACAAAGTGAAGAAAAAATACAAAAACAAAAAGAAGAAAATTTAAAACAAGCAAATGATAAATTATTAGAAAAAGCAATGAAAAGTGAAGATATTTCTGAATCTTTAGGAAGATTTGAAAAACAACAAGAATATAAAAAAAGAAAAAAAATTGAAGAAATGGAAAGAAGAGATGCAAGATTAGCAAAAATGAGAGAAGAAAAAGAAAAAATTAATGAAAAAAAAAGAAGATTAAATGAAGATCTTCAAGCTAGAAAAATAATTTTAAGAAATAAAGTTAATAATATTTTAGAAAGTGGTAATTATAAAAATAAAGATGATATTTATAAAAAAGTTTTCTCTGAAGATGAATTAAATGAAATTAAAAAAAATTCTCCTAATGAGGAAGAAGAAGAAAAAAAAGATGAAGATTTCTTTTTAACACAAGATAAAGATAATAAAAAGAAAGAAAAAAAGAAAAAAGATAAAAAATATGAACAAAATGTTGGTTTTACTGAAGAAATTGAAAAAGCTTAAGATAAAAAAGTAAAATAATTTTTTAGTTTACTTTGGTGTTTTTATTTTTAATCATTTATAAAAATTAAGATAAGTTATTAAATATTTTTATAATATTTTTTTAATATACTCTTAATAATTGAATTTAAATGTTATATTATTAAATAAAATAATTAAAAAACTATTTAAAATACATGAATTTGAATAATTAAAAAATTTAATAATATTTTTGAATATGTCATCAAGATTTTCATCATCAATTAAAAAAAATACAAATAGAAATAAAAGAAATAGTTTATATCAACAAAAAAAACAAATGTCAGTTAGTAATCCAATGTCAAAATATCCAACTTATGATTCAACTACTACAATGTTAGAAACAAGTAGAAGTGAAATTGAAAATGATGAAGAAATTATTTTTATTGAAAATTTTTTTAGAGAAAAATATAAAGAAATTAATAAATATCCAAATGAAAGTTTTATATATAATAAAATTATTCATAAATGGTATGTTTTAATTAATGTTTTTATTGTTATTATTAATATGAGAAAAATTGAAATTAAAAAATTAACAACAAGTAATTTAAGTGAAATATTTCAAGAAAAAGTAAAAAAAAAAATAAATTGTATTAAAGATAAAAAAGATAATTCTAATAAAATAACATTAAAACATGATAATATTATTAAAGATTTAGAAATGAATTATGTTTTGGATCAAATTAAATTATTTCAATTAATAAGATTTGGAATTGATAAATATGAGAAAGATATTATTGAATTATTAAAAAAACATAATTTTGTGAATGATAAAAATTATGAAAATTTAACACCATTATATGTAGCTTGTATTAATGGTAACGAAAAAATGGTAAAACTTTTAATTGATTATGATGCAAATTATTTATTATTAGATGTAAATAATGAAAGTATTTTAGATATTTCTGTGAGATGGAATTATTATAAATTAACCAAATTTTTATTGATTAATTGTAAATGGCCAATTAATTACATTAAAAATGCTTATCATTTGATCCAAAATAAAGAAATAAGGAAATTATTTGTAAAATATAAAAAAAAAGAAATTTCTTGTTTTAGTTAAATTAAATATACATATTAATTTTTTGATTGATTGTTATGATTCTTATTATAATATTTTATTATGTGATGTATAAAGAATTTTATAATTTTTGAATATACTTTTATTTATATTTAAAAAAATCAGAAATTATAGATAAATAAAAAAATAATCATTAAACATTTAATATAATAATTAATTATCATTTAAATCATTTAAAAAAAATAAAAATCAAAAAAAAAATAAAAAAATGGATTCATTCAACAAAAAACTTGAAAAAATCCAAGTTCGTTTTTTCCCACCAGGGCTTATTCTTGAATTCAAAGATGGAAGTGGCTTAATAGAAAACAAATCAATAGACTTACTAAACTTAAGTGAAAACTCAGACATAGATTATTTAATAACAGAAATAAACAAAAAAGAACCACTAACAATAAAACATTCAAAAAAACTAGAAAAAGTGATACAAAAACTAATAGATATAACATCAGAAAAGCCTCGTCAAAAATACACATTAAAAAACACATTAAAATGTCATGAACTTCCATTAACAAATTGTGCCTTTAACAAAAATGGTTCTCGTTTCATAACAGGATCTTATGATAGAACATGTATAATATGGGATACTCAAAGTGGTGAATTATTACAAAAATTAATAGGTCATTCAAATGTAGTTTATTCAATATCATTTAACTTACCTTATGGTGATAGAGTTGGTACAGGTTCATTTGATAAAACAGCAAAATTATGGGATGTACAAAATGGAAATTGTTTAACTACATTAACTGGTCATTCAATGGAAATTGTATGTCTTCAATTTGATCAAATGAGTCAATTATTATTAACAGGATCAATGGATAAAACTGCAAAATTATGGAATTTAGAAACAGAACAAGAAATATTTCAATTAGAACATGATGGTGAAGTTATAAGTGCTTCATTTAATATTGATGGTGATAAAATATTAACAGGTTCCTTTGATAAAACTGCTAAAATTTGGGATACTTATAATGGTTCATTAATAGCAAATTTAGATGAACATACTGCAGAAATTTCAGCTTGTCAATTTAATTATGCTGGGAATCAAGTTGTAACATCATCAATTGATAAAACTGTTAAATTATGGGATTTAAGAAATCCAAGTGAATCTTTATTTACTTTTGAAGGTCATTCAGATGAAATTATGGATGTTACTTTTAATTTAACAGGAACTAAAATCGCAAGTGCTTCTTCTGATACTACTGCTAGGATTTATGATGTTAAAACTTTGAAAACTGATTTTATTTTGGAAGGACATAATAATGATGTTAGTAAAGTTGTCTTTGATTCTAGAGGTTTTACACTTATTACTGGGAGTAGTGATGCTACATGTAGATTGTGGGATGTTGATACTGGGGAATGTAGACAAGTACTTGAAGGACATACTGATGAAATTTTCTCTTGTGCTTTTAATTATGATGGGGATACTATTATTACTGCTAGTAAAGATAATACTTGTATGATTTGGAAATCAAAATAAAGATTTTTTTTTTATTTTTTTTTGATGTTTTTTCGGATTTTTATGATTATTTTTATTTTTGTTTTTTTAAATTAAATCAAATTTTATTTATTTTTTAATTAATGAAAAAATTAAATTTTTTAATATTATTATTGATTATAGTATTTTTTGTCATGTTTATAATTTTTTTAATACTAATCAAAGTGTTGAAATAAAGTAATTATATATATTTCATTGATTAAAATATATTATTTTAAAAAACTAATATTAACCTCATTTATTTATAAAATATTAATATTTTGATTAAAGTTTTTAATTGAAACAATGAATAAACTAATATTTTGAAGATAAATAATTTAAAATATTTAAAAAAAATGATTGTTTTTAATAGTAAAATACAAATTTATTTTTAAGAATAAAAAAAAATTTAACTATTATATTTATGAATCTTGGAAAACTCTTCTTATAGAATTTGAAAGAGAAATTAATTCATCAATTAAACTTCTATTCATATTTTTAATATCTTCTTTAGTTAAAAATCTTATTTTACTAGATAAAGATCTAATATCACTTTCGTTAATAGATACTAAATTATTATTAATTTTTTTATCATTAAAATTACTTTTACTAGGAGGAAAATCAAAATTAAGAGTATTTTTATTATTACTTAAACCATTTGAATTAAATGTTTTTGTTTTATTAATTGCACCTTTTTTTAAAGTAAAATCAGCAAAATTATCTAGGTTATCATTATTATTATTACTGAAAAAATTATTTTTACTTGAAGAAAGTTTTGTAGTAAACTCATATTTACTTTTAATAGTATTATTATTATTATTATTAAAATAATTTTTAGGTATATTAAAATCTTTTGATTTTCTGTTTTCTTCATATTTTGAAGCTAAATTTTTAAATTTATCATTTGAACCATCATTTGAAAAATAATTTTCAACTTTAAATACGTTTGGACTTGTTGATCTTTTAACATTTGATTTTCTTTCATTATTTAATAAATCATTTATTATTCTTTCTTTTTTTTGATTTAATTGCATTCCTCTTTCATTATTATCACTATTTGGAATATCTTTTTTATTAATTGAATAATTACTATTTCTTTGAAATGTTACAAAATCATTTTGATTATTATATTTATTTTCATTTGTTAAATTTGGAACATAATTTTCAGTTCTTGATTTATGAATAAAATTAAAATTTAAATCATTATTATTATTATTACTGTTGTTTTCTCTTTCAGGTGTTGGATTATTAATATTATTTAAGAAGTTTTTTAAATTTCCTTTATTTTCTAATAAATTTTTCATATTTAAATTTGAAGTTAAATTGTTATTACTTTGATTTTTTTTTGATTCATTATAATTTGTAGTTTTAAATGATTTTTTGTCAGTTTCTGGTATTTGATTTGATACAATACCTAAATTTCTTTTTTCTTCATTTAATCTTTGATTTATATTTATTTCAGTATTTCCAGAATGCCTTTTTTTAAATTTATTTACTAAATCTTTATTAATTTCAAAGTCTAATTCATTTCTTCTTTCCATTTGTTCTTGTTTTTTCCTTCCTCTAAACTCAGTAATTTTTTGTTTTAAATTATTAACAATATTTTGGGTAAATTCTCTTCTATCCATTTTAAAAAATATTTAAAAAATTAAAAATAAACTTAAGAAAAAATAACATAAAAAAAAATAAAAAATAAAAGCAACCCATAAAATAAAAAAATTAACTAATCTAAAAAAAAAAAAAAATAAGTTACAAAAAAAAAATAAAAACACATAAATGGACCGTACAGAAAAGCTTCAATACGAGCAAGGGATAGAACAATACTTTGATCAAAACAAAGTATATGATCTTTTTGAAAAACTCTTCAAAGATTTAGTAATAAACAAGCCAGAAAACCCAATAGACTACTTAATAGAACATTTAAAAAAAGAAGACACAAAGCGTATTTTTATAACAGGGTACCCAGGAACAAACAGGAAGGATGTTTCTCTTTCAGTAGCAGAGTCATTAGGTTACACATGTTTCTCAGTAGAAAGTATATTAGAAATGGAAATAGAAAAAAAATTAGATAATGCTCATCAAATAGAAAAAAATTATAATACAAATACATTAGTTGATGATGATATTGTTATTGAATTAGTAAGAAATCAATTAATTAAATATGAAGAAGAAAATACTTCTTATATTATTGAAGGTTTCCCTCGTAATAGAACACAAGCTATTTTCTTACAATCGATTGGTTTATTACCTGATAATGTTATTATATTAAAAACAAGTAGAGAAAAAGCAGAAGAACAAGTTTTTAATAAATTAAGAAGTAAAATACCACAAGATGAAAGTGAACAAATTGAAAATAAGAAACAAGATGAAAATGGTGAAGATATAGTTGATAATAATACAAATTCAGAACAACCAAAAGATCCAAATGCTAAAAGTGATGATCAAGTAAGGGAACTTGCTAAAAATTCAGTTGATGAAGCAGAATTAAATATAAGAGCAGTTGAAGATGTTTTCAAAGGATTTTATTGTGAATTACCAGTAGATCAATTTAATAGTCAAAATGATGTTGTTGATGAATTAGCAAAATTACTTAAATTTAAAAATAAAACAAATGCTGCAAGAAGACCACCAAGAATAATTTTAGTAGCACCACCATCATGTGGTAAATTAAGTATTGCAAATAGATTAGCAAGACAATTACAAATTATTCCAGTTAATATTATGGATTTACTAAAAAAGGAAATATCATGTAAAAATGAAAATTCTAAATTAATTTTAGAAAGTATTGAAAATGGTGAATTAGTAAATGATAAATTTGTACTTAAATTATTAGAAGATAGATTATTTTGTTCTGATTGTATGATTAATGGTTGGGTTGTTACTGGATTTCCTAAATCAAAAGGACAAATTAATTTTATGGATAATATGAATCCTTCTATTAAACCTAGTTTAATTTGTGTTATTGATGTTGATGAGAATGTTATTATTGATAAAGCTAAAAAAATTAAATATGATCCTAAAACTGGAAAATATTATAGAGAAGATTCTAAAAAATTTAAAAATTTGACTGATGATGTTAAGGATAGATTAATTCCTAGAGAACAAGATGAAGAAGATAAATTAAAGAAAAGAATTGAAATTTGGAAAGGTGTTAATGAGGAGTTATTACAGAAAAATTGTATGAAGTTGAATGGGGAGGAAAAGAAAAAGAAATTGTGTCAGTTGATTGAAGATGCTGTTGGATATAATTCATAAATATTGTTTTGGGTTTTTTGTTATTTTTTTATATGGATTTTTAAAAATTGGATTTTTTAAATTTATTTAAATTTTTTTTCTATTTTTTAATTTTTAATATTTTAAATTGTTGTTTATTTGATTAAAAATTATATTTTTTTAAAATAGGTTATAAATTAAATTTATATATTTCAAAGTTATTATATATAAGAGTTTAATTAATGATTATATAAAATTCCTAATTCATTTCTTGATGTTCTATTTACGAAAATATTTGATTCATAATTTTGAGGATTATATTTTTCACCCATAAAATATGATTTATGATTAAATGTAGAATTACTTAATGAAGATGAAATATTGAATATATTTACTTTTTTTATTTCTATTTTTCTATTTCCTAATAATTTATTATATGAGATTAACGGTAATTGTTGAATTTTAAATTTACAACAACTATTATTTCTTTTTTTTAATTTATATATTCCTTTATTTAGATATTTATTTCTTAATTTACTTGCAATTATTTTTGACTCAAAATTTTTTATTTTATCCTTTACTTTTGGAACTATTTTTAATTGTTTTTTATTAAGATTGTTATAATTATGATGAGATAGTAATTTATTTTTATCATCTAACTCTTTTATAATATTCTCTTTTGGTTGTAATGTTGTAGTATTTAATTTATTAATAATATTAACAGATGATTTTGAATTTCTTAATTTTATAGTATTTTTATCTTCATTTTTTATTTCTTCATTTTCAATCTTTTCAGAATTATTTGAATTATTAAATCTTTCATATAAGAAAGTTGCTTGTTTTAAATATTTACATAATCCTAATTTTGATAAAGGATAAATTTGATATCTTGATACTTTTTCACAATATTCTTTTGAAAAGTCTTTTTCCCTATCAAAAAATTGATATTTAATCATTTAATATATTTTTATTCATTATAACTTAAAAAATTCAAAATAAAAATTCAAAAATTAAATTCATAAATAATATTGTTATTTATTATAATAAACATATATATATAATAACCTTTTTTAATAAATATAAAAAATAATCAATCAATAAAACCTATATTTTTTGCATAAACAATAATTTTTTCTAATAAATTATAATAAAATTTCCTAAATTTCTTTTTTTCATTTAATTTAATATGAATAAATTCATTTGCTTCATTTATATTAACTGAATTTTTATCTTTTTCATATTTTTGAATTACATCAATTATATAACTTACTAACTCTTTATTTATTTTTAATTTTTTTAAAAAATGTTTAATTTGTTTCAACAATTTATTTTTTTTCATTAATACTTGATAATTTGATAGAGTTTCTATTATTTCGGATTTTTTATTTATAAAAATTTTTAATTGTTCTTGTTCATTAATTATCTTATCCATTGCATCATCAATTTCTAAATCATTTTTTAATTTATCTTTTTTTAAATTTGAATATAAAGTTAAAAATTCTTTATCTTTCTCATTATGATTTACTGATTGTTTAGTTGAATTTGATAAATTTTCTTTTTCATCCTGACTCATAATATTCTGAAATGATTTATCAAGTGGAATTTTAAAAATTGAGCCTTGTTGAATAACATTATCATTTGACTTCAGCATTTAGGATAATATTTACAAATATGTTAATAAATAAATTAAATTAGGGTTTAAATAGAAAAATAATATTTTTTAAGTTTTAAATGAAAATATATAACTTAAAAATAAATTAGAATTTGAAAAATATAATTAAAAAAATTATTTTTACTAAAAAATAAAGAAAGATAATTGTATTTAATTAATACTTATTAAATATATTTCCATTAAAATTTGAATATCTTTTAACATAAAAAATCTTTTTTAAAAAGAGTATTAATAATAATAATATTAATAATTAAAAAACAATTATTAGAATTAATATTGTTCTTTGTATTCACATGCTTTAAATATATAAAATCTTAAATAATATTATATTATAATTAATAACTTCATATAATAAAAATCAAATAAAACAAATTAAAATGTAAAAATTAAACACATAATTTCAAATTTCAATATTAAACAAAAACTATTAATTTTTTACAATATACAAAAATTCTTTTAACTCCAAAAAAAAAAATTAAATTTAACATAATAACTGAACTTCAGCTCGAATTAATCTTAATAATTTCAAATCTTCAAAAGTAATATCATCTTTATTCATAATAGAATTGTAAGATTTATAAATATCATCAATTTCATTTTTTCTAAATTTTTGAAAATCATTTTGTTGACTTTCAAATTCTTTATAAATACCATCAAAAGCTTTTTTATTAGTTTTTAAAGGTGGAATAGCTAAATAATTAAAAAGACTAATTTGTTCTTTATTTAATAAACAATATTTAAGTAAATCAATAGCTTGCATTCCTTTTATATAATTAAATATTTCTAAATAATAATGAATTTTTTTTTCTGCCTGAATTAATAATTCATGTCTTCTTTTTTGATATTTACTTGTCCAAAAACATATACTTGTATAAAATGCAGAAACAACATCAATTGATGCGAAATTATCTTCTGCATTTTTAATTTCATCATTTATTTTTTTATCTTTATTCTTTTTTATTCTTATTGAATTTAATTTTATATCATTTGTATTATCTTTATTTTGGAAAAATGTTCTTTCTGTTTGAATTATATTATTATTAATATTTAATTCTTCTTTTCTTATACTTGATCTTGAACTTTCTGATTGTTTTTTTTTATATTCCCAATTATCAATTTCTTTAGATGATATTGATGAAATACTAAAACTTGATGTTTCTTTTTTATTGTTATTATAATTTTTGATTGTTATATTTTTAGGTGAATTTAATAATTTAATTGTATCTCTTTCCGAAGTTTGAACTTTTATATTATTATCATTTAAATTTTGGGTATTTAAATTTATTTGTTTTGATAAATCTTCATTTTCGAAAAAATTATTTATTCTATTTGAATTATTAAAATATGATTTTGAAAGGAAAAAATCACTATGATTTATTTTATCAGTTTTATTACCAAATTTTTTATTATCTAAAACAGTCATTATACTTTTTCTTTTTGAAAAAATACCACCTGCACTTTTTTTTTCAATATGAAGATTCCCTCTTTTAATTAAATTCATAATTTCATTATTTATTTTCTCTCTATTAAAAACATTTAAATAATAATCAATATCATAATATTTACTTCCTTTAATCTTTAACATTTTATGAATTAATTTATTATCAATTGCTTGTCTTTCCATAATATTAATTACAAATAAAAGAATTAATAAAACTTCTTCTAAAATCCCAGTTAAATCAGCAATAAAAGAAGGTAATTTTTGATATTTTCTTTCTAAAACTAAAACTTTTGAGCTTGCTTGAATAATAAATTTTCCAACTAAACTTTCATTTGAAGCTTCTCTTGAAGCAACTAAATGAAAAGAATTATCAAGTGTATCAAAACAAGTATCAATAATTGTTTCTTCATTAGAATAAAATAAATTATCATCATTTGTAAATTCTATTGTAGAAATGAAAACATCAGTTTTTTTTACAAAATTTAAATCTAATCCTTTTTTTACATAATTAATATAAATTAATATTGGATGTGTCCTATTTTGATAATGTATTGCAGCATCTAAAAAATAAATTGACATTTCAATTGGTTTACTTTGCATTTTACTTTTAACTTTTTCAAAATTTGACATTCCATAATCATTTAATCTAATTTCTAATTCTATAAATTTATAATAATAATCAGTAAATAACCCATCAAGAGTAAAATTTGCAGAATCATTTAATTCAGGACAATATAAATAATCAATTTGATTCCTTTCAAAAGATTTATTTACCAAATTATAAAAATCACTTTTAGTACATTTTTTAAATCCAAATTTATATTCATAAATATCATCAACTCCAATCCATTCTTTTAATATAATTGAATAATTAAAATATTCTTTAAAATCTTCAATAGCAGAAATTGCATCTTCTTGATATTGAATTCCAAATGCTAAATTAAATTTTACTTGAGTTAAATTAATAAAAGGTTGATTTTCTATAATTTTATTTGAGTATATAAATTCTATATTTTTCCTTGTCACAAATGGTATTCCTACATATAAAGTATATAAAAAACCTAATATAAATATGCTTATTGATGCTATTCCACCAATTATTGATTTATATTCTATTTCATCATTTATTCTAAATGTTATAAAAGTTCCAAAAAAATCACAATTTTTTATTATTCTTTTTGTCTGTTTACAGCAGTTACCCATTTTATTTTTTATATTTCAAATTTTAAAATTTTTTGTATTATATATTTTTGATATAATAAATTGTTTTTTAATTATTATTATTAAGGGATTTATATTTTGTAATTTTTTTAGAACAAAATAATAGATATTTATTTTATTGGAATTAACATTTTTAAAAAATATTTTATATTATAAATAATTAATTCTATTTATTTGACAAAAAAATAATTTAAAAAAAATAAAAATATAAGGTGTGAAATTCTACTCATTAAATAATTTTTTATTATATATTAAATAATTTAAAAAATGAAATTGAACTTAAAACCATTATTTTTTTTTATATTTATTAACAAAATTTTCAAATTTTTGCATTTGCATATCTAATTCCTTATTAGGGTCATAAGTTAAATTATATAAAGAAGTAATATTATCACATTCTTCTTTAGTTTCTTTTAAAGGAAGATCTGGATTTGAACTTAAATGTTCAATAATTATATTATATGCATTTTCTAAATCATTTAAATATGGGACTCTTTGTTTTAAAATTTCATTATCAATACCAGAAACATTAATTGAATCTATTTCTTTAGAAGGATCATTTATATAATCTTGTATTTGTTTTTTTTCTTGTGGAAATTTTTCTTTTCTGTCATTCAAAATATCAATTAGTTCATTTATACTTGTTGCATTTAAAATTTCTTGATCTTTTATTCCTTCTCCACAACATATTCCCATTTTTATATTTTTTTAATTATTTATGTTTATTTTTAAAATATTTATTATTTTTAAATAAAAGGAGATTTAGCTTGTTTATTCAATATGTATAAATAATTAATTAATATTACTTAATGAATTATTTAAATGTATATACTTTAGACATTTTTCTATATAATAAAAATACCATTTTATTTATAATTCATAATGAAAATTTAAAAACTCTTAATTTAACTTTTCAATTATAATTATTATAATAATATTTTTTTAATTGATTATATTTTTTAAATTTATTTGTTTTAAATTTTTTAATATTATTTACCAATTAAATGATAATTTTGAAGTAAATTTAAAAGTTTCATTTCTTTTTCTTTCATTATTTATATTATATTCTTCAAAAGAATTTGAATAAGTATCTTCAGATTTAGTTTCATTATAATTTAAATAATAAATATTATCATATTTATTTTTAGATGAAAAGGTTATTTCATTATTATTTAAAAAAGGTACTAAAATAACATTTCCATTTTTAATTGTTAAAATAAGAACATCAGAATATGAATCAATATCAGTTTTCATATATTTAATTTGATACTAATTAATAATATAAAATTATTTTATATATTAATTATTGATTATAATTAATGAATAAAATATTGATTATATCAATAATATTAGATTTTTTTATTTAAAAAAAATTTAAATAAATTTGAAATAATTATATTAATAAAAATTATTCAATTACTAAAATAAAAAAGTTTCTTTTGTTTTATTAAGTGAATTTTTACGAATTGATGAAAATAATCCTTTTTCAAACTCTTCAATAGTATAATTTCTACTTTTTTTATTTTTTCTTTTTTTTAAATGACAAGAAGGAGGTACAACAGAAACAGTATATTTTAATTTTGAGGGATTAATAAAAGATTTAGAATCTAAATTATGTAAAGGCATTTTTGGTGTAAAATTAACAATTGGTCTATTAATATAATTATTATAAGATGATTTTGTTAAACTAGAATTCATATTTAAAAAACTATCTCTTAATGTATTATTAAATTTTCTAATATTTGAATTTGTATTATAAATAGTATATAATGTTGAATTTGAATTTATATTCCTTGAATGATTCAATATATCATTTGTAAAATTTCTTCTATTTAAATTATAAAAACTTTGATTTTTTTGTTTTTGATTTGACATATTTTAATATAATGTTTTATATACTTTTAATTTTTAAAAAAAAATTATTAATGGGTCAAGAATTATGTAAAGGTTGTCAAAACAGTGACTCTTTATCAAATAATGAAGGTAATTTATCAAAAATTGCAAATTTCCCAATAACAAATTCAAAAATTAATAATACTTTAAAAATTAATAATACATTAAATACAAAAAACTCTTTATTAGAAATAAATGAAAATGAAAAATCTTCTCAAAGAATAAAAATAAGTATTGCAAATTCAAATATAAACACAAATTTTTTAGAAAGTTCACCACAAGAAGAAACAATAGATTCAAATGAATTACAAAAAATAAAAAAAAAATATAAAATAAACTTAATAATAAAGCTCTTTAAAAAATTAAAAAGATTAAAAAATGAAGCTCATTTAAATATAATATCAGAATTTAATAATGAAGAAATTCAATCTGAAATAAAAATAAATCCAGGTGAATTAAATTTAAATTTATTCCCAGAAAATAATTTTGAATATATTGGTTCAAAATTTAATGATAAATATGATGGTTTTGGAAAGCAAATTTTTAAAAATTCAAACTCAATTTTTATATGTAATTTCTTAAATGGACACAGAAATAATATTTGTAAATTTCAAAATGAAAATTTAAATATAAAATATTATGGTTATGTTAAAGATT
The DNA here is from genome assembly GCA_023806865.1 of Isotricha sp. YL-2021a. Taxonomy (NCBI): domain Eukaryota; phylum Ciliophora; class Litostomatea; order Vestibuliferida; family Isotrichidae; genus Isotricha; species Isotricha sp. YL-2021a. Next base: position 53,140 of record JAJJLH010002068.1, read on the forward strand.
ATTTTGCTGAAGGATATGGGATTTGTATAAATGAAAAATTAAATATTTCATATGAAGGATACTGGGAAAATAATTTAAAAAATGGAATTGGTATTGAAATATATAATGATGGTAATATTTACAAAGGTGAATTTAAAAATGGGAAAAAAGAAGGAATTGGTGTTTTTACTTGGAATGATAATTCATTTTATACTGGAGAATGGGAAAATAATAATTTAAATGGTGAAGGAATTTATAATTTTAAAGATGGTTCAATTTATTATGGCTCATGGAAAAATAATCAAATGGATGGATTTGGTGAATTTACTTATCCTAATACTAAAACTTATTTGGGGTATTTTAAAAAAGATAAAAAAAATGGTTTTGGTGTTGTTTTTTGGGAAAATAATGAAAAATGTTTTATTGGTTTTTGGAAAAATAATAAACAAAATGGTTTAGGAAAATTTATTTCTCAGGGAAAAGTTAGATTTGGTACTTGGAAAGATGGGAAAAAAGATTTAAAATATGATAATTTTGAAGAGTTTAAAAATATGTTAGTTGGAGAAGAAGAAAAATATGTTAATATTTTTAATTGTGATTATAATGAAATTGGGAAATTATTGTATCAAATGAAGGAAATATAAATTTATATTTTTTCAACTTTTTTCTTTTGGTTATTTTTTTTTTATTTTGTATTATCAATTATTAAATTCTTTTTATTATTTTTGATAAAATATGTTAAAATATCTATAAAAAAATAAAAAAAAATATAAATAAAAATATGTCTGATAATCAAGATTTTTCTCCTTCAAAACCAAAACGTTCATCATTAAAAGATTCAAATCCTTTAGATCCAAAAAAAATTCTATCATATCCTAAAAAAAGAAATAGTGTAAGTTTTAAAGTTGCAAATGATTTAAAATTTTTAAATCAAAAAGAAAATATTGAAAAAATTGAAGAACGTGAAAAAAAATTTAATGAATTAAGAAGAAAAAGTGTTAAAAATGAATTCTCAATTGCTAAAGAATTACTTAAAAATGATAAAGATCTTCAAGAAATTGAAGCTGAAATAAGAGATGAAATTAAGGAGAATACTTATAAAAATGTTATAGTAGGAAAAGAAAGTGATATTTGAGTTATATAATTAATAGAGTTTTTTTTAAATTATTTTTTTATTGATTTAAAAATTTATTCAGATTAGTTTTAGTATATATTATTGACTAAAAATGAATTAAAAAATATATTATTAATTATATTGACATAATATATTTATTAATAAATATAATATATTAACTTCTATCATTGTAAAAAAATTTGTTTTTATTAATTTTAAAAAAAATATTTTAAAAAGTAAAAACAATTATATTAAGTTTCTATATCATTTTTAATAATAAATTCATTAATTTCTTTCCATCTCTTTTCCAAAGCATTTTGATTTAAATTAGCTTCTTCAATTCTTTTTTTCAAATCATCTAAATGCTCTTCCATTTCACTAATTTCATGATCTTTTTCATTCATAATTTCTTGTAATTGCTGAATTTCTTCATTATTTTCATAATCATTTTTTTTCTTACTTCTAAAATTCACTTTTTGACTATTTTTATTAACATTAATATTATTCTGATTTCCATTTTGTAAATTTTGAATAGCTCTATAAACTTTTTTAAGAAGAATTTCAATTGCATTTGGTTTACTATTAATAACATCATTAATTTCATCTTTTGGAATTTTTAAACCTAATTTTCTTAAAACTTTATTGTTTAAAGTTTCCCAATTTGCAATTTTTTGTTTTGTTGATGATGCAGGAGGATAATTATGTAATTCTACTAATTTTGGGTAATAATGTTTAATCATTTCTGCTAATAAAACTGCGTCATTAAAATCTCTTGCCATATTTTTTTTTTGACGTGATAATGGAATTGAGTCTACCCATTCATAAATATACATTATTTCTTTCATTTCTTTCTCTTGTTCTGGTGATAATTCATTTTGGGGATTAATATATTCTTCATTTGTTGATTCTAAATTTTCCTCTCCTTCCATTTTTTTTAATTTTTTTTATTATATTTTTGTATATTATTTAATATGAATTTTTTTATTAGTTATTTTTTAAAAATTAAAAAAGAAATATAAATTTTAATGAGTTTAATTTCTTCAAATAGAAGTAATGATATTAATCCAATATCTGAAACTAGAAATAAAAATAAATTAATAAAATCATCAAGTACTACTGTAAATAATTATTCAATATATGAAAAATATATTAGTAAAGTTTCTTTAAATCAGAATTGTAAAAATAAAAATAAAGAAAATAATATTCAAAAAAATAATATATATAATAATAAACTTAAAAATATGAAAAGATTAAATAGTCCTAATTCAATTAATTTGTCTAATTATGAAGGACATAGTAAAATTGTTAAAAAAAATATTTATGCTTTTAATAAAATAATGGAAAATTATTTACAACAAAAAAATATTGAATTATTACAAAGGAAAAAAAACTCTCACATTAAATCATTAAATGATAAAAATATAATTTCAGATTCAAATATAAATAACTCGAATTTATATTTAAATACTAATAGAAAGTATTTATTTTCAGGAAATAATTTAAATAACAATCATTTAAATCAAATTAACAAAAAAAAGAATGAATCAATGAATTTAATTCATAATAATAAAATTAGATTAAGAAGAAATAAAAATTTAAGTATGAGAGATGTTGAAAATTTTTCAGGTGTAAAAAGTTTAAAACATGTGAATAATATTAATTATAGAAAAGAAAATTATTATTCAAAAAATAATAATTATCAAATTCAAAGTAATACAACAAATAAAAAAATTAAAAATGAATGTTCACCAGATTATTATTATACTAATTTTAAAAATAATACATTTAATAATAATAATACTAATAATAGTAGATGTAATAGTAAAAAAAATATAAAAAAAAATAAATGTAATTCAACAAGAAGAATTAATTCAAAAAATTTAAAAATAAATGATTTAGAAAAAAAATACGAATTATTAATAAATAATAAAAGTAATAATACAAAAAAATTCTCTTCAAGTAGAAATAATTCTTGTAAAATTCATACTAATAATTATACAATTAAAAGTGGTGATAGTGAAATTACAAAACCTAATACACTTAATGAAAAAATGGAAAAAAAAGATGATGATCTAGAAGGACCTGAAATAATTCATTTTTCACTTGTAGCTCTTATTCAAAAAGGAAATAAAAAAATGAAAGAAATTTCATTGAATACAAAAAGAAAATAATGAGAATTAAAAGGTTTAATATAAATTTTTATTTCTAGTTATTTAATTTTTTTTGATTAATATATTTATTTTTTTTTTAATTTATTAAATATAATTAAATAGAGAAAAATTTTTATATTCATTCTAAAATTTTATATTATTTTAGAATATATATTTTTAAATTTGATTTAATTAATTAAAATGTGGAATATAAATATTAAAAAAGTAAATATATTATCTAGGAATTATAAAGAAAAAAATTATTATATTCAAAGAACAGGCTCTTTATTTAATTATGAAAATGTAACAAGAGCTCAGATTAAATTTCCAATAAAATCAAAGAGTTTAAATAAATTTCAAACACATGTAGATTTATTAAAAAATAAAAAAAAACCTCTAATTACTTTAACGAAATATAAATTACCAGATAAAAAAATTAATAATATCCAAAATTTTTTAAAGAAAAACTCAAATTTGAATAATAAAAATTCAAATGCAAATATAAAAAATATAGCAGATCATAAGAAATATTTTACCAACAATTGGAATTATCAATTAGATAATTTAAAAAAGGAAACAGAAAAAAAATTAAAAATTTTTTGTTCAACAAGTTCAAAAAATATAATAAATACAAAAATTATAACATTTGAAAAAAAAAATTTAGACACTTTAAATTTATCTAAAAATGTAACAGATAATGAATTAAGTTCAAAAGCAAATTCGTTTATTAGTCCTAGATCTTTTATTGATTTTCAAGAATTAAGTGATAATATTAAGGAAAATAAACATATTAATAATAATATTAAAAAAGAAAAAAAAGAATATATAAAATTAAATTATTTTAATAATAAGATTAGAGATGATGTAAGGTTCAATTTTTATTCAAAATTTAAATCAGTTTTAGATTCTATTCAAGGTAAATAGAAAATTATAAATAATATTTTTTTTAATGTAATAATGTGAAATAAAAAGGGTATTGATTTTAATATTTTTTAATTTAAATTATATAGGAAATTTGAAATGGTTTTTGAGTATTTTTTTTATATATTTTTTTATTGTATAATATTAATTAATTTTTTAAATGTATATATATATATATATATTACAAGAATAAATACATCCTAAATTTCAAAAAAAATTTGAAATTTAATAATTTTAAACATATAAGTTAAAAGGAATTTTATATATATATTAAATAATAATTTGATTTAAAATAT